>CM031243.1:810067733-810175133 GCA_018340775.1 Taxus wallichiana var. yunnanensis | reverse complement strand
CCTAGTTGTATTCAAATGTGGCGTGGTGAGTAATGGCTCACTCATTGTGGATAAGGAATTGGGACTATTTTTACTAGTATCAAATATTAGAATGAGCCTACTTTATTGTTAATATTAACACCAGACGTCCCCTTGAATCACTTGGAACCATTTTTCTAAAGGCAATGAACAGATGACAAAAATGTGATCAACCCCCTCTGCTAGTATAATCTCAGATCGTGATAAATGGATCTCTAACAAGTCGTCTTAATTTTCTATCTCATTCTCGGTTAAATCATCCCTACAGGGGAAGATAAATAATCCTAAAAAGAGAGATAAATCATCCCTGCAGTGGTTTCCTCCTTTTAATAGTTATATATTGATTAATTTGGATGTGTATGCGTACCTAAAAATGGTTTCAAATGCCTCTGGGAGGAAAGGAGATTCTTTTTGTCACTTTGTTGTTTTTGTACACAAAGGAAGATTATTAAATATAATTGTAAAAGCAAAAATTAAAAAAATAAATAAATATATGTCATTGACCCAATAAGCAAATGTAGGGAAATGCATAAGCTTATATATCTCTTAATTCAATAAAACTATACATATATAATTTAATATTAAATTAAATAAAACAAATGGATGAAGGGAAAAAAAAAGGTCAAAAAAATTCAGTTAGGGTTTGCATCCTTGTGTTTGGAAATGGGGCGAGTTTGGGGTGGTGGCGAGAAAAACCGGGGAGGTGTCTTTATGGGGAAAAATGCAGAAGGAAACGTGGTTTTATGTGATGCTATGGCTGTAGATTTTACTCCACCACTGTGTGTGAGGGATTTTTTGTTCTATTCTTAAAGGAATGCCTCGCTAGATGTATTCTCATGGAATTCCTTGGTCACAACGGCCTATGCCGGTATTATCACGACTTTGTGTCAAAAAATAAGCCTCGGTTCTTGCGTGGATAGCCATCAAAGTATAATGGAGAGAGGGATTTTGACAGATGTTGTAGTTGTAAATGCTTGGGGGACATGTATGAGTCTGCGCCATTCGCAGGCCCTTTTCTCCAACCTAGATTAGTCTACATTTACTAAAGCATACGTCTAGCACATTGCTAGCATCCTCCCAACCTGTGTCAAACTCGAACCCCCAAACTTGCGTGGGAATTTTTCTAGTTCAGATTCGAGCAAGTGGAAAAACTATGCTACGTGTGGTGGTTTGACGTGTGGCAATGATTCAAGTGCACCATATTGTCTCCAAATACACACTACACTGTATCATTTGTTGTTAAAATGGATCACAACAGAGTTGAGAACCGATATAACCCGTATAGGTATGAATCACCTTTCATCTTTTTGTTATGGCACCCAATAGGGAGTGTATGGAATCCACTCAATTTCTGGCTGATTTAGAGCAGGTTAGATTTGAAAACCACCTACCGAGCTTAAGCATGACTCCCTTCAACATGATGAATATGGATTTTGGAAAGGCGTGTGAATTGTTTGATAGAATTCCTCAAAGAAATGTTGTCTCATGGAATGCCATGATTAGAGGATATGCACAAAATGGATTCATAGTACACATGGCATTTGCTTGCTATCCCAAACTCAGCGATAAGCCTCTTTATCGTGGGCTTGTTACTCAGCTGGAGGCACTTACTGTTCCTTTCTTGCCACAAGAGGATTTTCCAATACAAATGGCCACCGATTTTGACATTATTGTGGATGCCATTTTTAGGTTTTCCTTCTGTGGCTACAAGTAAGTAAAATCAATCGATGTGATGTCAAATCCTTGACTTTTTCCTCGTCAGTTCATTTTAGGGCATGGTTAACCTTCCCTCATCTTTCATAACTCTCGTATTTTAGTTTTTCGTTTACAACTTAATATAATTTTAAAATATTAGGATTTTAACACAGTTAATTGTTTATTTCAACTCGTTGCAAAAAAATAATGAAATGTCGTGTCAAAACTCACGAAATCAAAATAACCTATTGCATTAAAACATGAACTTCCACCCTCATTCCGAGGTGATGTAGAAAACTTCCTACCCAACTGGATCGCTACAACATTGTCTTATCGACCAGATGAAATTGACTTTCCAAAAATAATGTTGACCATCTCCCTGTTTAAAAATTTAATTTTGTATTTTTCAGAGACTCATTAAGTACTCTTCGTAACCCTAAAAATGAGATGTTAAGTTTCATTCGTGTACCTTGGTATGTGAGGAGTCACCTTGACCTTTGGATTAACCCTAAATGAACAAATGTGATCCTTTTGACACTCTTATAGGAGCCCTGTTACACTGGTTTATAGCAGTAGAAAGTTGTTAAATCTAGAAAGTTGGCTTTCGTTTTGAACCGCCATTTGAAACCTGGATAGAGAAATTATTTCCTGTCTTCACAAACCTCTAGTGTTTATACTAGAAAATTGCATGGAACATTCAGTTTAGATAAAAAAAAAAATTCTGGATAGTTTGGTAAAGCCATTTATAGGCCTCCTGGTCGAAGTTTGATGAGTTCAACTGGACCAATTTCAACTTGTTGCTCCAGAAAACTTGTCTCCGTTTGAAAATGGTTTTCTAGTTCTCAGTCCTGTCGACTACGATGAATTCTCCTTATATAGAGGAAACTTGTAAAACCTCTTTTGCATGCTCATCCATTGAATGTTAGTGTTGGACATGGTTTTCTGAGCCCTTGAGCTAACTTTTGTTCAATTTTCCCTAGGCCAACCGCGACTTAGTGGCCCCTTAAAACTAGCCGTGAAACGTAAACAATTGAATTTTTCCCAATTCCGCGATTCTTATGAACACTGGTATATCTACGGACACGTAAAGTTAATTAAGTGTGTGCGTTCTCTTCAAAGACAACTTTTGGAAGTGATTTCTTAGGCTCTCGAGCCTGTTTTGAACATGTTGTACCTAGTAAGAAAAGGTAAAAATAGAAAGTTGTGGGACCCTCGTCGCATTGTCAAACCACCGAGGAAACTTTGGACACATGTAAATAACTATTTAAAACTCTATGGTATAGCTAGTTGTGTGAAATAGAAATTTTGACAAAATGGTGTTTTCTCTCTCTTCCCTTCTTTTCTCTCTCCTGGGTTACAAAATGAAGTGAAATGAAATGCATTGAATACATGTCTCTAAACTTTTTCTATCGCTTACAACTTGTAATTATTACTATATGTAAATGGGAAAACTGAAAACAAATAATTATTTTAGATTAGGGTGGATGCTATGCTAGTGAATTATCGATGATATCATGCTCACGTGGTTTTTCGGGATGAAAGAATGATGACAAAAAGGTGATGTGTAATTCATTAATTATCATTGTAATTTATATAGTTCATTGTTAAATGGATAAATGTATAATGTAGTCTCATGTTATAGAAGGTGATTTTTGATAATTTGTTGGTATGTATGAGATGCTAGTTCCAAGGACATCTAGGAAATGTGCATTTAATCATAGGTGAATTTGATTTATAGTATACCTGGTAAAAGGTTTGATATTTATATAAGGTAAATGAAATAGAAGTAATACCTTATAGTGCATATTTAGTGCTCAAAAAATGATTAACGAGTCATCTTGTGCATTCATACTTTATAAATGTAATAAAGAGAATTAAATCGAAAACACTCTACCCTTGTTCAATATCAAGACATAACTTTTTTTCATGTGCGACACTCCTTACCGTAGAAGACATTGAAAACCGTAGAATGAACTTAAACTTTGCAATCGATAGAACCTCCTAGCTTGAGTAAACAAGAGCCCGAGGATGGGTTTATCATCTTAATCAGTGCATTTAGTGACATTGTCATAAACCTAGTAGACAAGAGTGACACAGTAAAAATTTTCTTGGAGTGTGTAGAGCTAACTCTTCCTTCGTAGCCTAGTGGACTACCTTGTCATCGAAGATAGATTTAAATTTAAAGTTCTTCATCGAGTGAAATCCTTGTTGGATCTAGACGACATAGATGGAGGTTGTGACTAGTTATTCTAGGTCTTAAACTCTTGTTAAGGAACTCCTTAGCTCCACTCAGCTAGATGTGTTACCTTGGTTTCTCTCAACATTACACCTTGGTCCCTTCTGAAGGTGGTTTTACATAAATATGTCCTCTTGCTTAAAACACATATATAGTTGAGGGGTAGACCCTAGACGAAGTTGGAATTAATCTAAACCTTGGGTTATTCAGATGTTAACTTAGGATTCTTGTGTAGCTTCAAGTCTTCTCTTCTTTTATGCCTTCAAGAGGTTAGTCAAACCATTCCGTAACTCCTTTTATAAGACAATGCTAAAAATAAGATCCTATGTGACGTAGAAAATAAATTATATAAGAGTAAAAATGAGATTGAGGTTCGAAATAATGCCACTCTCGAGACCTTATATCTCAATTAAACATACTCTTTTGTTTCAAATAATATGAATTGTTCTTGGTTTGAGCAACCTTCGAGAAAAAAAAATACATATATAAATCACAATGGTATTCCTCAAGTCATTGAATTGGAATAACTATGGTAGGAAAATAACTTTTCCGTGATCGAAGAATATTTTGTGGTAAAAACTATCTTGCAATTAAATCTCCGTTAAATCCTAATATCGCTATATGGACACCAAGTCACATTCACATGAGTTGTAAGAGTAAAATGGTAGACCTTGAATATATGTTCAAGAAGAATATTCTTAACATAAGAACAAGATAATTAAGTACTTTATATGCACTTGAACTATGCCAAATAAGTATGCAAGTTATGGAAAATTTTGTAAAGAATAAGAAGCCATCTAAAAAGGGGTGAATGATAATTCAACCGTGGTTTGAACTTAAGAATCTATTTGTGGACAAATGAGAATTTTATCCTTGCACAATAATGTTCTTGAATGTTAATCATAACTAAAATGCAATTAAAGAAAAAATGTGTTGTGGGTTTTCCTATCCTTGAGTCTTCTTTACTCGTGGTTGGGGCATTGCATAGCATTCATTCATTGGGAAAAGTGTGGCATTGACAGGCCTATGTTGTTTTTATGTGTCTATGTGAGTTGATGACTTATGAGATTATCGTATGTGAGTCGAGTTCTATACTTGGAGCCCTTGTTGCGTTGTGTGTAGTGAGCAATTAAAGTAAAAATAAATAAATTATCCTGGTATTTTAGAGTTGTAATTGTGTGTGTAAAATATGGGCACTACGGCTTTCCTTGCAAACATGGCTTTCTCTTTATACCCCATCCCTTTGAGGCATTTTTATTCAAGCGCTTCCCATCCTATATGCCAAAATGGGAATTGTTATCGATGTTGTAGATTGAGGTGCTTTGGTAGAAAGGTATGCAAAAAAACATGGAAGCATGCACTGACATGTGAACTATTCGACTAAACTCATGAAATGTGGTCTCATGGAATGAAATTATTGCATTATATGCACAAATGAGTTCATTGAAACCTTTTCGACACTTTCAAAGCAAATGCGATGGGAAAGTGTAGATCCAGGTTTCCACAACTTTTTCTTCCTGCACCCTCCCAGCTTGTGACAAAATGGGATCTCAAGAGTATTTTTTGGTTATCAATGAAAGCCTAAATGATAAAGGAATAGTATCAAATGTTGTAGTTGTTATTGCTTTGATAGATGTGTAGGCTAATGTGAAAACCAGAGTGGTATTTGACCTTCCCTAGGAAAAACATGGTGTATGGTTTTCAATGTTCTCTCTAGGCTCAGTTTTGGGTTCGTTGTAAAGACCTAGAGACTTTGGCACTAATTGCTTTGGTGGTTGTGGAGCCAACCTCTCAGCTCCCCTACATATTCTTCTCACATTCCAGATTGGGGCTATGTGGAAGGACTGTTGGTTGTTTCTTTTTTTTAGGATGCTACAGACAAGATAAACATGCCTGTGTAAGGTTGTCAACTATTTGTTTTAATGCTTAAAAGGGAGTTCATCATTCTTATCTTGTCATTTGGGTTCAACATCTTGGTAAACTAGGAGGACGTACACCTACAATCTTCCTTTTATGAGATTTTTTTAGCCTCAACAAATTCATAGGAGTGTTTGGAGGCATTAAAAGAATTTTGAAAATTCTAAGGAAATGCAAGAGAAAAATGTGTTCCATGATCCATAAAAATTTGCCAACATTCTTCTAGCTCATGTTTAGTATGGAGCCTTGAGCAGGCCTTAGTCAATCGTAAAAACATAATGGGAAACATATTCTATTTGAAATTTTCAAGGGATCAAGAATATTTGTGTGTCATCATGGAGGATAGATCAATGCTCATGAAATGTTTGATGAAATTCCCAAGTGAGATGCTGAACCAAATCTACGTGTTTGACCGGCTTCGTTCCTCCAGGCATGGTTCATCTCTCCTTGTCTTTCGTAATTCTTGTACTTTAGTTTCTCTTTTGTGATGAAATATAATTTTAAAAGATTAGAATTATCATACATTTAATTGTTTATATTAACTTGTTACAAAACAATAAAATGTCGTATTGTAACTCACGCAATCAAAATAACCATTTTGTAGTCAACCATGAACTTCAACCCTCATTCTGAGGTGATTTAGAAAAATTACTTGACCCAAACTAGATCACTACAATATTGTTTTATTGACAAGATGAAGTTGACTTCTTGGTAAATATGTTGACCATCTCCTTGTTTAAATAGATAACTTTGCATTTTTGGAGACTCGTAAAGTAACCTTTGTAACTCTAAAAATGGGATGTTAAGCTTCATACATCTACCTTGTTATGTGAGGAGTCACCTTAACCCTTGGTTTGACCCTAAATGATCATTTTGATATTTTTAATGCCCTATTGGGAGAAATGTTACACGTGTTTTGCAGTTGTAAGAAGATACTAAAACTAAAAAGTTGGATTTCGTTTGGAACAACCTTTTGAATCTAGTATAGCGAAATGCTTATCCGTCTTCACAACCTCTAGTATTCTTACTAGACAATTTCCTAGAACTTTCAACCTGAGGAAAAAAAATTTTCCTAATAGTTTGGAAAATCCATTTTGTAGGCTCCTGGTCGTAGTTTGACTAGGTCAAACTAGACCAATTACGACCGGAGGCTCCATAAAGCATGTCACCATTTGTAAACCATTTTCTAGTTCTGAATTCTTGGTGTATAGGAGGACACGTAGAAACTTACCCGGAGTGTGTTTTCTCATTAGAGGACAACATTTGAAGTTGGTTTCTTAGCCTCAAGTGTTAATTGAACGTTTTTACAGCTAGCAGGGAAATGTAAGAAGGAAGTTGTATGACCCATGTCGGGTTGCCCAACCATCGTGGAAAGTTGTTGACACTTATAAATAACTATTTAAAACTTTATTGTGTGATTTTTTGTGTGAAATTGAACTTTTGGCAAAATAGTGTTTCTCTCTCTTCCCTATTTCTTTCTCTCTCCTTGGTTAGGAAATGAAGCGAACTGAAATGAAATAAATGTGTCTCTAACCTTTTTATTTCAAATGCAAAATTATTAATGTTATTATGTAAATGGGAAACTAAAAATGTTAATTATGCTAGATTAGGGTGGATGTCATGCCAGCTATTTATCGTTGATTTCATGCTCACATGGTTTGTAGGATGCAAGAAAGATGGTGAAAAGGCATTGTGTAATTCATATTTTATTTTGTAATTTATATAGGTCATTGTAAAATGTATATATGTATAATGTAGTCCCATGTTACAAAAAAGTTGTATTTGAAATTTTCTAATATGTCTGAGATGCTAGTTTTAGGGATACCTTGGGAAACATGCATTTAATCATTAGTGCAATTTGATTCATAGTTACTTTTGGTAAAAGGATATATATATACATATATATGTTAAATGAATTTGAATCTAATATATTCTAGCGTGTTTCTAGTGTGCCATAGAGGATTAAATAATTGGTGTTGTGTTCCTTATCTTAAAAATGTAATAGAAAAATTCTAAATAAAACAATTGACCTTAGTTTAAAACTTGCGCATATTTACCTTTCTCGCACGTTCCTTCTTAGCATAGAATAATTTGAAACCGTAAAATGAACTTAAACTCTTGTTAATGAACTCTTTAGTTCCTCTCAGCTAAATGTGTTACCTTGGTTACTAAAAGCATATCACCTTGGTCTTTCATGAAGGTTGTCTATCATAAACATATCTTCTCTCCTTAAACTCATTCATAGCTAGGGTGTAGACCTTAGGTGTAATTGGAATTATACCAAATAGAGGTAGTTTTCCTATGATATTCCCATGATTGATCTCTTGGTGGGATTATATTGCACAAGTGGATGTCTTGGTTGCAACATGCATTAACTCTACAGTGTATAAGAGAAAATAATTGGGGTATATCATTTTGGGTCACACTCCTTGTAGTAGTGAATCTGTTAGTGAAAAGTATGTGTTATTTTGTTTACAAAGGTGATAAAACAATGCTAAAAATGAGACCATATTGTAATGTAGGAGTAAATCATATAAGAGGAAAATGATATTAAAGGTTAGGAATAATGTCAGTCTTGGGATCCTTATAACTCAATTACAAATTTACTTATGTTAAAAAAATAATCTCAATTTTCCTTGGTTAGAGCAAACTTTTAGAAAACAAAAGATATAATTCTTCAGGAGGTTACACAAGTACTTTCTTAAATCTTTATGTTAAAGTGACAACAAAAATATACCTAAGAAATAATTTAAATGAAATGATAAACAAGAGTATATGTGATAATTGATTAAGAAAAAAAAATCACTTAAAGTCCTTATGGTTGATTTAAGAATTAAATTTTGTTAAGAATAGATACAAATTTTTCGTGGTGGATCTAGGAATTTGAGATAATATAGATTCCACTAAAATTATAATAAAATTATGTCATGTAGAGGCTTAACTGAATCAAACTAAATTTTAAACTAAAACAACCATAGTACAAGAACAAATGTGCTTCGAATGGAAGGAAGTTTATAGGAAAGAGAAACTTGAACCTTCACCTCCCTTGAATTGTATTTTTTTTCTCGACAACTTCTGGTTGGTCCCCATGCATAATGAGGATAAGATTAAACATCAACTAAACATTTTTTTAGAAACAAAATTTTAGCATAAGAACGAGAGAAGTAGGAACTTTGTATTAAATATGAAATATGGAAAATAATTATGTAAGTTATGGAGATTTTCATAAGGGATAAAGAGAAAACTTAAATGGTTAAACTGTAAGTTAAATGTGGAATGAACTTATGAATCTGTAGGTGAAAAAAAAAGAAAATTATACTTACCTAATAATGTTATTGGAATGTTAATTGTAATAGAGATGAAATCATGGTAATGATGTGTTGTGGGTTTGCCAATCCTTGAGTCCATTTTCTTGTGGTTGAGTCATTCCTATTATTCATTCAATGAATAAAGTGTGGTATTGACTTGTAGATGGTGTTTTCAGTTTCTATAGAGTCGAAATTTATAAAAATGTCATATGTGATGTTGAATTTCTTTACTTGGAGTCCTTGAGGCATTGTGTAGTGAGAAATGTAAGTAAAAAAAAATTAGCTTGGTATTTTATTGTTGTAGTTGTGTGTGTAAAATGTGGGATTTACTTTTGGTATCGGAGCGAGGTTCATGGTCTCGAACCTCAGGGAAGATTGGAGTAGTGATGGTGTTGCATTATGGTGGTGGATATTGAAAGAGTAATGTGATATAAGTGTGATGTGAAGTATGTCATAATTTTGAAAATGTGAATGCACATATTGTGTATGTCACTTAGTTCGTATTTTGTTTTTAATTTTTATGTGCTTGTGATGGGAGTATTCAATCTCCTTTTCATGGATTCTATTAATATTTCATGTGTGATGTACCACCTTATTATGTGTGACAAAAGAATGTTATTGGGGATTGTGAAGTGTTGGAGCATTTATTCATTATGTGATATGTAGGTGTATTGATGTATTACATGAAAAAATTGGTGTAAAGCAAATTAGATTGTATTTTGATGTCGTCACTATATTGTGATGAATCATGTGCATCACCATGTTGTGTTGCAATTGACTATATGTTGTAAAGTTAGACACCGTGTTCCTCATACATATAATTCATGTAATATGTGATGGTTCATGTCATGATTTAGGGGCATATGGTGAGCATATGATCCCTATTATACAGTGATTGCAATTTGGGTGCTAGAATGTGGTAATGTGATGTATCATAACCCATGAAAGTAATGATTATATTTTACCCTGTATATATACCATGCGTAAGACGTTATGGTTAATTTGTGTGAATCACCATTGTGTTAGTGATGTAGTTATGTGTTATGTTGTGGACCCTACACTAACTAACAATAGGGAAATTGGTAAAAGGTGTATGTTTAGAGTGAAGAAATTTGTACCATTGACTAGTCACTCGAGCCGAGTACGAGATAGGAAGTTGATCCTTACATAGGTTGAAAACCCACTTTTGTTCATTTGGTATGTATGGCACTTGCTCAATGGGTGTCATGCATATTGTGTTTCATGGACACCTTAGGCTTAGTAGATGGTGACTTGTACTCCTTTCTCTCTCCCGATATGGTTATCATATGGATTCAACCTATGTGATTTTGACTATGTTGAGCCTTGTCAAAGTGGTGGTGGGATGATTCAGACAGAGATGATGACTAGTTGTATTATTGATATGATATTTTATGAGCTGAGGCTCGATGTTTCCGAGTTCCAGCAACTCATTGAGTACCCCCTTGGTGGTTGTATAAGGCCACATAGTTATCGTAATGTGTTATTCCTATACATGTATTTTATTCATAAATCGAACACTTTCCCTTTTCTTGCTAGAACTAGCAATTTTCTTGACTGACATGTTCTTATATTTTGGGTGTTTATTTTGTTGTTGCACTAACATTTAGATTTTGCACTAACTATGGCTAATTATCCATTTTCTTTTGTTATTCTTAAATTTACGTATCAAGTTTAAAAGTTTTATAGCCTAGCCCAATGCTAGATATTTTTGCACTTGGCATTTTAAATGGATTGTTATAGTGGTTCTAATGTTATAATGTACTAGAATAGGGTCATGGGATGCACCATGGATGGTTAGACCTATGGACTTTCTTCATTGTATGGGGGTACGCCCCAAGGAGTTAAAAATAACTAGCGGCTTGTTGAACCACGAGATATTATGTCACTTGGGTTAGGGGTGCCTGACTCTATGTGCTTAGGACCACAAGGAAACCGACATCTTTGGGGAGTGAAAAGGAATATTTATTTTATTTATTACTACTTCGAGGAGGCCTAAGAGATTGAGGACAATAAGAGACTTAGGGAGACATAAGAGATTGAGGGAGGCATAAGATACTTGAAGGAGGAATAAGAGATTGAGGAGGCATAATATACTTGAAGGAGGCATAAGATAATGGGGGAGGCATAAGCGATTGAGGAGGGAGGCATAAGATATTTGTGTGTGTGTGTGTGGTGTGATTGATACTTTGGGAGGTATGCGAGTTGTTATGATGTATTAGGTTTGGTGTTATGATGTATATGTTGCTCATGTTATTTGGATATATTTTGTGATGTTGAGGATATGGTATTGGTGCCCTTGTTGACACTATGTAGTGGTAGCTATTATTCTACGAGCTATGTGAAACCTTCACCTATGGAACTATGAAAATTCTTGTTGTTGTAATACACTTTTTATGAGTATTATATGTCGTAAACATAGACGTGTGACAAGTACTATGTTATATGGATCATGCATCTTCTCTTCCACTAGTTGGTTAAGTGCTTGTGGTGTGGGACCGTCATGAAAGTATGTAAAATTGTGCTTTGAATACTTAGTGTTGTGTATGACCTTGGTAGGGTGTTCTGATGCTCAATTCATGTGGGGCACCCACAAGAAGGAATAAACTAAAACTCTCCAACAATGAAAATTTAAAGAACATGAATTACGAATAACGTAAATGGAAATAGACTAATTAAATAATGAATAAGAGAGAACTACAAATCTTCACAACCTTGAAAGTCAAACATTCTATCTAAATTTTAATGATAAGGTGTACTTTCATCTTTATCTGTTTTGTGTTGCTTATCGTCTTTCCTTCCTTAAGTGTTATGCCGCATCAAGGATGATGCTTTATTAAGGGAGGAGAATGTAATGCCATGTTCGGCGTAGACCCCATTTCTATCCCTTGCCATTGTTCTTTTGATCTTTGGGATTGTGTAATGATGTTTTGTTAAAATTTCTCTTGAAATATTAAAACCTTTCTCCATATTATTGCGGTAAATTTTATTAAAAGGTACCTAAATTTTTAAATAGGTTTTTCTAAAAATAAATAAATAAATAAGGGGGTGAGATTTATCTCCCACGTAAACTAGCTTTCTAATAAATCTTGGCGTCATTGTTTTCTTTAAAGGATAGGATCTTTTGGAGCGCGCCGATTTTGAAGGGACTATTATTTAATGTGATACTTGATGTTGTAATCTACCAACTCCCTCGTCTACTTGTGAACTTCTGTCCTAACACATGGCTTGACCCACCAAAATTTATTGCTTATTTGGGTGTTGAATGGTTTCATATTTTCAAGCTTTTGCTTATATAATATTATTCCTCCTAAATGAATTTCTTATTCCTAAACGAAACATTCCTTCCATAGTGCCTACATCTATAACTTTGGAAAAAAAATTCTCCTGTATGCTCGGGTGGATGTCCATTCTTGTTCCAAAGTTTTTATTTTCCTTTGAAAATATTTTTTTTTCTTTCATGGGCGATCTGAACATATTGTTTTATTTATAGGTCTTTGTGTTTTTATTGCAAATGTGGCATTCTCTTGATACCCCATCCCTTTGAGGCATTTTTTCTTCAAGCAGTGTCCCATCCTGTATACCAAAATGAGAATTTTTATCAGATGTTATAATTTGAGGTTCTCTGGTAGATAAGTATGCATAAAAAGGTGATGGAATCATGCACTAGCATGTGAAGTGTTCGACTGAAATCATGAAATGTGGGCTTGTTGACTACAAATATTGGAGGATATACATAAATGAGTTCATTGAAAAGTGTTAGAAACTTTCAAAGAAAATGTAATGGGAAAGTGTAGATCCAAGTTTCCACAACATTTTCTCCTTGCACCCTCCAAGCTTGTATCAAAATGGGATCTTAGGAGTAGTGTTTTCTTATCAACGAAAGTCCAAATGATAAAGGAATAGTATCAGATGTTGTAGTTGTTATTGCTCGATAGATGTGTAGGCTAATGTGAAAACTAGAGTGGTATTTGACCTGCCCTAGGAAAAACGTGGTGTATGGTTTTCAATATTCTCTCTAGGCTCAGTTTTGGGTTTGTTGTAAAGACCCAGGAGACTTTGGCACTAATTTATTTGGTGGTTGTGGAGCCAACCTCTCATCTCCCCTGTATATTCTTCTCACGTTCTATATTGGGGCTATGTGGAAGGATTGTTGGTTGTTTCTTTTTTAGGGCGCTCAAAGAGACAAGATAAACATGTATGTGTAAGGTTTCAACTATTTGTTTTAATGTTCAAAGGGAGTTTATCATAGTTATCTTGTCATTTGAGTTCAACATCTTAGTAAGCTAGGATGGACGTACGCATACAATCTTCCTTTTATGAGAGATTTTGTTTTAGCCTCAAAAAATTCATAGGAGTGTTTGGAGGTGTTAAAATAATTTTGAAAATTATAAGGAAACGCAAGTGAAAAATGTGTTCTAGGCTCTATAAAATTTTGCCAACATTCTTCTATCTTGTGTGCAGTATGGAGCCTTGAGAAGTCCTTAGGCAATCATCAAAACATAATCAGAAACATGTTTTGATTGAAATTTTTAAGGGATCGAGAATATTTATGTCTCGTCATGGAGGATAGATCAATGCTCATGAAATGCTTGACAAAATGCCCAAGTGAGATGTTGAATCAAATCCCACGGTTTTACTGGATTTGTTCCTCTAGGTATGGTTCATCTCTCCTTGTCTTTCATAATTCTCATACTTTAGTTTATCTTTTTCAATGAAATATAATTTTAAAAGCTTAGAATTATCATACATTTAATTGTTTATATTAACTTGTTACAAAATAATAAAATGTCGTATTGTAAACTCACGTAATCAAAATAACCATTTTGTAGTCAACCACAAAAAATTCAACCCTAATTCTATGGTAATTTAGAAAATTTCTTGACCCAAACCAGATCACTACAATATTGTTTTATTGACAAGATGAAGTTAACTTCCCAAAGTAAATATGTTGACCATCTCCTTGTTTAAATGGATAACTTTGGTTTTTTCATAGAGACTCGTAAATTAACCTTCGTAACTCAAAAAATGGGATGTTGAGCTTTCAGAAATCTACCTTGTTATGTGAGGAGTTACCATAACCCTTGGTTTGACCTTGAATTATCATTTGTGATCTTTTTTAATGCCTTTCTTGGAGCAATGTTACACCATTTGGAAGTTGTTTTACATTTAAAAATTTGGCTTTCGTTTTGAACCACCAATTGAATCTTGGACAACAAAATGCTTATCCGTCTTTCACAAAACCTATAGTATTACTACTAGAAATTAACTTAATTTTCGGCTTGAGGAAAAATCTTCCTTTTCCCGATAGTTTTGAAAATCCATTTTGTAGGCTTGAGGTCATAGTTTGACTAGGTCAAATTGTACTTGAGTAGGTTAAACTAGACATCCATAATTACGAAGGAGGCTCTAGAAAGCATGTTGCCGTTTGGAAAAAATTTCACTAGTTTTGAATATGGTCGATTCTTGTGAATTATTGGTGTATATGAGAACACGTAGAAACTTACTCAAGTGTGTGTTTTTCTCATTAGAGGACACTATTTGAAGTTTGGTTTCTTAGCCTCCTAGCATCAATTGAACATTTTTCAAGTAGCGGGAAACGTATTCTCGGATGTTTATGACCCATGTTGGGTTGGCCAACCACTATAGACATTTTTTGACACTTGTAAATAACTATTTAAAACTTTATTTTGTGACTTGTTGTTTGAAATTAAATTTTTGGAAAAATATCATTTCTCTCTCTTCCCTATTTCTTTCTTTCCTTGGTTAGGAAATGAAGTGAACTGAAATGAAATAAATGTGTCTCTAACCTTTTTATTTCAAATGAAATTTTTTTAATGTTATAATGTAAATGGGAAAATAAAAATTCTAATTATTCTAGATTAGGGTGGATGTCATGCCAGATTTATCGCTGATTTCATGCTCACATGATTTGCAAGATGCAAGAAAGATGCAAAAGGCATTGTGTAGTTCATCGTTTATTTTGTAATTTGTATAGGTCATTCTATAATATATATATATACACACACCACATATATATATATATATATATATATATAAATATAATTTATACCCATGTTACATAAAGTTGTATTTGAAATTTTCTAATATGGCAAAGATTCTAGTTTTAGGTATACGTTGGGAAACGTGCATTTAATCATAGGTGTAATTTGATTCATAGTTACTTTTGGTAAAAAGGATTGATATATGTGTGTGTGTGTGTGTGTGTGTGTGTGTGTAAATGAATTTGAATCTAATATATTGTAGTGTGTTTCTAGTGTGCCATAGAGGATTAAATAATTGGTGTTGTGTTCCTTATCTTAAAAATGTAATAGAGAAAATCTAAATAAAACAATCGACCTTAGTTTAAAACTTGCGCAAATTTACCTTTCTCACACATTCCTTCTTAGCATAGAATAATTTGAAACAATAGAATGAACTTAAACTCTTGTTAATGAACTCTTTAGTTCCTCTCAGCTAAATGTGTTACCTTGGTTACTAAAATTATATCACCTTGGTCATTCATGGAGGTTGGCTATCATAAACTTATCTTCTCTCTGTAAACCCATTCATAGCTGGGCTGTAGATCCTTATGTTCAATTGGAATTATAAAAAACATGGGTAGTTTTCCTACGATATTCCCATGATTGATCTCTTTGTGGGATTATATTACACAAGTGGATATCTTGGTTGCAACATGCATTAACTCTGCAGTGTATAAGAGAAAAGAATTGGGTTATCTCATGTTGGGTCACACTCCTTGTAGTAGTGAATCCGTTAGTGAAAAGTATGTGTTATTTTGTTTACAAAGGTGATAAAACAATGCTAAAAATGAGACCATAGTGCAATGTAAGAGTAAATCATATAAGAGGAAAATGATATTGGAGGTTAGGAATAATGTCACTCTTGGAATCCTTATAACTCAATTAGACATTTACTTATATTAAAAAAAAATATGAATTTTCCTTGGTCAGAGAAAACTTTGAGAAAACAAAATATATACTTCTTCAAGAGGTTAGACAAGTACTTTCATAAATCTTTATGTTAAAGTGACGCCAAAAAGATACCTAAGAAACAATGTAAATGAAATGAGAAACAAGAGTATATGTGATAATGGATTAAGAAAATAAATTCACTTGAAGTCCTTATGGTTGATTTAAGAATTGAATTTTGTTAAGAATGGATACAAATTGTTCGTGGTGGATCTAGGCATTTGAGCCAATATAGAGTCCACTAAAAATAAAATAAAATTATGTCATGTAGAGGCTTAACTGAATCAAACTAAATTTGGAACTAAAACAACCATAGTACGAGAACAAATGTGCTTTGAATGGAAGGAAGTTTATAGGAAAGAGAAACTTGAACCTTCACTTCCCTTGAATTGTACTATTTTTTTCTCAAAAACTTCTAGTTGGTCCCCGTGCATAATCACGATAATATTAAACGTCAACTAAACGTTTTTTTTAGAAACAAACTTTTAGCATAAGAACAAGAGAAGCAGGAACTTTGTATTAAATATGAAATATGGAAAATAATTATGTAAGTTATGGAGATTTTCATAAGGAATAAAGATCAAACTTAAATGGTCGAACTGTAAGTTAAATGTGAAATGAACTTATGAATTTGTAGGTGAAAAAAAAGGAGAAAATTATACTTACCTAATAATGTTATTGGAATGTTAATCTTAACGGAGATGAAATCATTATAATGATGCGTTGTGGGTTTGCCAATGCTTGAGTCCCTTTTCTTGTAGTTGAGTCATTCCTAGTATTTGTTCACTAAGTAAAGTGTGGCATTTACATGTAGATGGTGTTTTTAGGTGTCTATGTGAGTCGATGACTTGTGAAAGTGTCGTATGCATTGTTTAATTTTATTACTTGGAGTTTGTGTAGCCTATGTGTAGTGAGCAATGTAGGTCAAAAAAAATCATCCTGGTGTTGGTTTTTAATTGTAATCTCACCCCTTTTTTGTTTAACATTTTCGACCCACCTAGTTTGATGTACTTTCTATCTTCCTATGTGGATGCATAATTATTTTCCTTTACTAGGGTGTCGTTGTCAAGTCCTTTCCTTGGGTCGTGGATCACATTGATTCTTGGTATTATTTATAGTCTTCTCTCCATGGGGAAAAATTTTGTTGTTTAGGCGTCTTCCACGATTGTGTCTCCTTTGTAAATCCTGTCCCAACATCCGTGGATACATGGTCTTTTCTAATTAGATGTGGCATGGTGGGTCTATTTGATATTTTGATGCATTATGGCAAAGGGCGTGAAAGTATAAGGTAAATGCCTAAGACCCAAAAAAGGACACGTGGAGGGCCTGCACTCATTTGAGGATCCGCCTCTAGTTTTGACCTTTGGAGTTGCACCGAAGAGACATGTGGAGGTTTCCGCTAGTTCTTCCCATGCTCATACATTTAAAAAGTTGGTGGAATTTTGTTGGACCCGGGCACATGGAGGGTTTGTGCTTGTTCAGGGACACACCTTTGGATCTTACCTTTGGAGTTGCATCGAAGAGAAACCTAGAGGCTTCCATTAGATCCTCTTTTTACTAAGAGTTTTCAATGGCCAGTACAACTTTGTTGGACCTTAGACAAGTGGAGAGCATGCGCTTGTTTGAGGTCCACATATAGATCTTACCTTTTGAGTTGCTTTTTGAAGAGACACGTGGAAAATTTCAAGCTCCGATCTCTAGATCTTATATTGAGACTTTTCAACGGCCAAAAATTTCTTGGACCCAAGACACATGCGGGCCGTGTGCTCATTTGGGGATTTTCCACTGGACTCCACCTATCCAATTGTGCCGAAGAGACATGTGGAGGCTTCTGTTGGCTCCTCTTTATACTGAGAATTTTCAACAGCCTAGGGAAACTTTTTGGGCCCAGGACATGTGGAGGGCCTGCACTCATTTGGGGACCTGCCTCTGGACTTCACCTTTGTAGTTGCATCGAAGAGACATGTGGAGGTTTCTACGCTAGCTCCTCTTTATACTTGGTTGAATCAAACTTGTAGTGCGAGATAAATAAAGGGGAAGCCCAAAAAATTCCTTTATCCAGAAAATAAAATATGAATTGGGGAAGTGAAATGGTGCACTTTTATAGGAAATTTTAGGCATACCAGTCGATCTGAGGGTGTAATCATGGGGAACTAGCCTCTAAGATTTAAATGAGATATCCACACAGGAGAAATACATGTGAGATAAATTTGTGTTATGGAGAAAGATGATGATTGGCTTGATACGACCAAAACCATGCAAAAATGATCATTCTAGATAGGGACAAAAATACATATGTTTTCTCCAAGAAGGATTCTCAAAAAGGAAGATGTGATTACCTATAAAATAAAACCATCTAGAGGTGCTCTAAAACCATGAAAAAATGGCCATTTATTCACCAAATAAAAGAATGATTAAAAATACTGTCAAAAGTTATGACATGGTGCCCCAATCATATCTGATGAAAGTAGGAAATGTGAATGGCTCACAAATTTTCCACTGGAAAAAACATAAATGAATATTCTTCTTTAAAGATTTGTGTTTTTTTTTTTTTTTTTTTTGGAAATAGGATGAGTGAGTGAGTGAAATTGTATAAATGCAATGAGAATAATCTTGTAAAAGGAGAGGTTAATTTTTTTGAATTTAATCGAGAGAAAAAAGAGAGAGAAGAGCTGAGAGAAACCATTTTTTCTTGAGAAACTTTTGAAAACCCAGTTACTTCTTGTGTGCCTTTCAAGATTGATCATGTCAAGTTGGTTGCGGATGTATAGCCATTGACAAAACTTTGAGATTGTTAAAAAAATTTCCCATGTTGATCAAATTTTATAAACCTTGAGTAATTTGTGTAGATCAATGAACTATGTTATGTTCATTTTCATCTTGAGATAATTTTAAATAGTTATATATATGCCTGTTGCAGTGTTACATTAGAAATCCTTTGAAATCACACAAAATTTCATCCTCATGACAAGTATTGTGGCATTTGTAATTACATTATGAAGAGATATTTCATTTCATAATGCAATAAGTGATTTAAATTCACTTTAGTTGCATTTCAATGATACAAATTATTTTTCAGTTCATGAGTGTATCATGAGCATGAAATAGGAGGGGTCTTCTAAAGTTTAATTGAGTCTTTAACATGAGTTCTTGTGTTAAAACCTTGAAGAATGTGTGAAGCCGCATGTTTTGAGCTTTCATAGATGCAAAATTTTCTCATTTGAAGGTTTGTATTTACTATTTGAAGCTATTCCTATTCTTTCCTTGTGGATCTGTTAACATTTGTTTAAAGTTATCAAATATTTGGTATAATCAACTTTATCTGCTTAACTTCCCATCTATAAAATACACATCCGAAAATGAAACCATACATGAACTACCCATGCTATGCTTGCACTTCTTGTTCATAAATGTTGAGGGAATTCATTGATTTACCCATCCCTTACCTCAATATATAGGAGCAATCAATTTTTACCACTGCCTTTAGTAACCCACATCTTGTCTAGAAGATTTCTTCATCCTCTAAAGTGACAACTTGTGAGAGTTAGAATATGCTATATTGACCATACCTTCTGAAGATATCCTTTCATTTTGTGAAAGGAAAGAAAAATAATATGAATTTGTAGATGTCATCCACCAAAATGGGTTACAAAATGGGTCCTCTCACCCTAGTTGAAGGCACAACCTAAAGTAGTCAGGGTAGGTCAAACCATGTTCATAGTGTTATCCATTTCTTCCATGCCTAAGTGAATGAAGAGTTAGCTAAATCCCTCCCTAGCTACAAAATGACTCACACTCTGATTTATCTACCTCCAAGCATCTTTTTGAACTATAGTGCTACTCAGTCACAAAGGGAGAATCAATTTGGGTACCAACACCGATCTGGCACCATTGCGGGGACTATTTTACAAATGCATACACATACCAACCCTGGTAATGTTTCTTACATGATTTAAGTACAAGTACATTGTTTAAATGTCATCCTTTGTTGATATTTGTAAAATTTGTGCAAGATCACAAGTTCATTGTGTAGTATTTCCAGTTTCTAGTGGTTATTGTACTAAATTTGCATCAATAGTGATAAATTTGGGTAAAGGAAGGTCAGATCTGCTAATATTTGTAGAAATTAAGTATTGATAGACATTTGACAAACTAATTATAGTGCATTTGCACATCTAAGGTGAGAATCCTTGGTGGCGACTCCAAATTGGTTTAAAATTTTGATGATTACCAATGTCTTAACTTGTGTCAAGTGAAATTTGTCATTAATATTTGCAAAGCTAGAGGGAAGAAGGTCTTTCTTCACTAGGGATCCTACTAGAAAGTTATTTCCAGAACTAGGAAAAGAAAATTCAGAAGGAAAACAAGTCTGGAAAGTGGTTGGAAATCAAGAATCAAAAAAGGAGATATCAGTTCTAAAAGGTGATCAATATGTGGTTGAATATTACCATATGTCTTCAAGTGATTCTTAACCAAGTAGTCCTCGTGTGAATTTAAATTCCCCTACTGGAGAGGGGCCATCATTTGTGTCTGAAAAGTGTGTCCCTCACTTTTCTTTACTTCTTCCAAGGTTGATAGAGTTTTCCAAGAAACTGAGTCATTAGAGGATATTTACTTTGAGAGTTATACTCCTATGCTCTCAAAGACCCCTCGTCCCTTATCATTTTGATTCTCCTACAAGATCACCTCCTCAAGGTAATATGGCTCAGCCTCCACCTAGACCTCCTTTTTTTTAATACTTTTGGACCAATAAATTTCAGAGGTATGGTTGGATATCCTAATATGGTGCCACAAGATGTCAGAAATAGGTTGCCAAAATTTCAAGGGAATAATGCCATCACTAGTGACCAACATTTAAGACTATTTGTCAATATGATGGAAGATTTTGAAATTGAGTTTGAAGACGTGTATATAAATTTGTTCATTCATACTCTTGAAGAGGATGCACATGATTGGTACAAGTATTTACTAGATAATTCAATAGACTCATGGACCGAGATGAAAAATGCCTTCAGATTGCAATATGGGGATAAGACTGATCCCAGGTTCCTTTTATCTGAGTTTGAAAATATAAAGAAGAACCCAAATGAATTTGTCCAGATTTTAATACTAGGTTCAACAAAACCTTGAATAGGTTACCTATAATCCTAAGGCCAAGTGATGAGTCCTGTTTGATAAAATATTTTGATGCTTTTGATAAAAAGGTTGCTTATTACTTAAGAGATAAGAACCGGGAACATTGAGGCAGGATTTCACCATGGCCTTACAAATAGAAAATAACATCAAAGCAGTTGGAAAGCCTCCTAAGAGAGAGGGTGTCAAGTTGATCAATCCTAAGAGGCCTCAGTCAAACAAAGTTGTGGATCTGGAAGAGGTTGTGAAGACTTTGGCTGGAGTGGTTAAAGAGATATCCTACAAACTGCCAGAGTAGAAAAATGGATAGGATAGAGTTCCCATGGTTAGCACAAGTCACACGGTCAGGAGATATTTGGAAATCATCCCAGAGGTGATCACAGATCAGACAATAGAAGGAAAGGGCCCATGGGATCAGGAAGAAACAGCCACAACCCATGGATAATAGATTGGTTCCGATCCTTTGACTGTAGGAATGCTACCATGTTAAAGAGGCCAAATGCTATTAAGTGGTGTGATAGGTGTTTCTTACCACATTCCCCATGTGATGTAGATAAGGAAGTTGAGGAGATAAATGATGATGAGGCATATGATGACATGTGTATGATGGAGTTCCTTGGGAACTCACAGCAAGGGGCAACATCAACTGAATTGATAAGTGCCAGAACTATTGAAAATTTTCTGGGATTGTGTTCACTGTATTACCTCTTCCTCTTGTTAATACTTTTGAAATTGATATGGTGCAAGCATTTGATTTACCTAATCATGATTTTGAATACTTAAGGGCCTTGATGATTAAAAAGTATGATGGAGGAATCCCTTCCGAAGAGGACATGAAACTATTGATGAATGCAATAGTTTCTCAGAGAAAGAATATAACACTAGAAGTAAGGTTATCAAAGGGGGAGGGCCGCAAACTAAGCCAAAAATTATAGTTCTTACCAATATCCCAAAGGAAACCCCTAAGAAAGATACATCTGGAAAAGGCCTAATCACCCCAAATAAAACCTGTGCTCCTACCCATGCCCAGACTCTGAAAACTCCTATACTATCAGATGAAATTGTGAATCTTCCTCCTAATATTGTCCTACCCAAATATATTCCTTGTGACATAGCCAAATATTGAGTCGATCAAGGTTACCACTCCCATTGTTGAATTACTTAGGATCCTGAGCATAGGAAAAGGGCATTCAATATTTGGATTTAAGGAAGAAAATATTACTTCGGGAAAAAGTGTAAAAATGTAGAGATTCCTCTATTATTCCAAAATTAGAATTACCACAAGCATTGGAGGAACTAGGTGAATCACCTGAGATATATTTGGGCACGTATTTGGTTAAATCTCAACTTGATGTGGATCCATTTTATACCACTTTAATTATTAAGGATAGACTAGTGCATAACTGTATGTTTGATTCAGGAGCCTCATGTAATGTAATGCCTCTTGAGGTGATGAATGAGTTAAATATCAAAGTAACAACAACTTTTGGGAAGTGTACTGCTATGGATTCAAGAGAAGTTCCAGTAATTGGATATGTCAAAGGAATGGTAGTGCAACTAGTAGCTTATCCAGGAAAATGCCTAACCATGAATGTAGTTATTGTGGACTGTCCTACTAAGTGGGGAATGTTATTATCCAGAAAATGGGCAGCTAGTGTAGGTGGAAGCATACAAATGGACATGTCATTTGCAACCATACCAATTGAGGGAAATCTTGTGAATTTGTACGGTGAGAAGAAAATGTTACACCTCATTGAGGATCCTAACAATGCTTCTTATGAAGTATTGTACATAGACATTGATGTTGATAACTTTGTGGGTTATGCTATTTTATTGAGCCTAAAATTAATGAGTGCAAGTATCCTAAGTAGGTTGGTTATCCCTGGAATCTAATGTTTGATGGGGCTTGTTCTAGATATGATAATGGTGTTGGTGTTTTCATGATATCTCCAAGCCATGAGGAGTTTAACTTTTCTTTTAAACTTAATTTTGAGTGCACAAATAACATTGCAGAGTATGAAGCACTACTTTTGGGTTTAAGGATTGCTTGGAAGTATGGTGTCAGAGACATTATTGTTAAAGGGGATTCAGAGTTGATATTCAAACAAGTTAGAAAGTTGTATGCAACAAAAATCAAAGAATGAAGCAATATAAGCATGCAGTTTGGGACTTAATTGAAATGTTTGATTCTTTCAATATAATACACCATGATAGGAAATACAATACTATAGTAGACAAGTTGGAAGTGTTGGGATCAAGGTTTGAGAACTATACAAGTATCCCCCTATTGTGAATATGATATTGAAATATTGACCAGGCCATCTGTCCCTGATAATATCAAGCATTGGCAAGTTTTTGAAGATGATGCCTAGGTCCAAAGGTTTTTGCAAAATAAAGGAGAATTTACCAATCAAAGTATGGACTGGGAACCGATGGTTTGTGAAAATGATGGAAAAGAGACCCTGTTTGGTAAATACATTATTCAATTGAAAACCAATACTATTCCTAGAGGTTTGGTTGCATTGGAATCAAATTTTGATAATGTTGACCACATTGTTAACAGACACATGTTATCCTCGAGAGATGTTGAAGAATATAACCTAGGAACAAAGGATAAACCTAAAAAAATATGGTTAGGTAACAACTTGAATAAAGAGAAAAACATGCATATGTCCAGTTGTTAAAAAAGTACCAGGACTACTTGGCATGGTCATATTCAGAATTGAAAGCATATAGGGAAGACCTTTTTCAGCATGAGATACCCCTAGAGGCTAATGCCAAGCTGTTTAGGCAAAAGAAAAGACAAATTAATCCACTCCTTTACCTAAAAATGCAAGAAGAGTTGAAAAAGTTAAGGGATGGAGGAATCATACAACCTACAAGGTACTCTTCATGGGTGGAAAACTTGGTACCTGTTTGAAAGAAGAACAGAGACATAAGATTGTGTGTGGACTTTAGAAATTTAAATAAGGCATCAATTAAGGACAACTACCCCTTTCCAAATATGGATAACATGTTATAATTGGTTATAGGTTTAGAATTTTTATCTACTTTGGATGGTTTTTGGGTATAATCAAGTGGTTGTGAATCAATCAGAGAGAATCAAAACTACTTTCACTACTCCATGGAGTACCTATGTGTACATGAGAATTTCGTTTGGCCTGATGAATGTTGGAGCCATGTTTCAAAGAGAAATGGATGTAGCATTCTCAGGATATATAAATGACTTCATTTTTGTGTATCAGGATGATGTGACATTTTTTCAAGGAAGAGAAGTGATCACCTAGCATTTAGAAAAGATGTTGTTAAGGTGTAGGGAATATGATATCTCACTGAACCCTAAGAAATGTCATTTTGGGGTTCAAAAGCTAAGTTGCTCGGACATATTGTATCAAAAGTTGGGGTCATGATTGATCCCGAGAGAGTGGAAACCATTAGCAAAGTTCTATTCCATGAACCAAAAAGGGAATTCAATCCTTTTCGGGTAGATAAATTTTATTAGGAGATTTATTTCTAACTTTGTCTGAATTGACTATCCCAATCACTAGTATATGTTGAAGAAGGATCGAGTATCGATGGGAGGAAGTAAGAAACTATTCAAGCCTTTACTGGGATCAAGGAAGCATTGAAAAATGCCCCTGTTTTAGCAGCTCCTAATTACAAAAATGCCTTCCAAATGTTTTCCTTTGCCTCTGAGAATACCATTGCATCTGTGTTGCTACAGAAGGATGATGAAGGAGTTGAAAGGCCAATTTATTTCTTTAGTAAAGAATTACAAGGGGAAGAGATAAAGTATTATATCATGGAGAAACATGCCTTTGCTTTCATTAGAGCCACAAAGATATTTAGGCCATATATTTTAAGTTCTAAAGTCATAGCTTATGTCCCTCATACTATGGTCAAGGATATCCTTTTAGAGATGGAAATTTCTAGTAAAAGATGCCGATGGGAAAATAAGTTACAGGAATATGATATGGACATCCAAACTAAAAATTGGTCGAGGTTGGAGTCCTGGAAAGCTAATTATAGAAAGCAATATCTGCAGACAATTGAGATAAATGAGGTTGATGAAGAAAGGTTGAATATTCTTGATAAATTTATAAATTCCTACTGGTACAGGGATATTATTTTTTATCTTAGACATCTGCAATGTCCCGAGTATTTAAGAAAAAATCAAAAGAGAGCACTTAGATTGGCTTCCCAAAAATATATCATCACTGATTATGGGTTGGCTTGGAAAAACCCTAAGGGAGTTCTCTTAAGGTGTATCACTGAGGACAAAGCCCCAAAATTAATTGTTGATTTCCATGGAGGAGTTTATTGGGGAATTTTGCTTTAGAAGAGTAACAACCCATAAGATCTTAAGGGATGGTTACTGGTGGCCAACACTCTTTAAGGATATAACTTTATTGGTAAGAAAATGTGAAAGTTTCCAATGTTTCTCAGGAAGATTGAAAGCTTTAGGATCCCTCTCATTGCAGCCTATATCAATTGAAGCCCCTTTTAAGCAGTGGGGGATGGACTTCATTGGGGATATTTCAAATTCTTCAAGTGCTGGCCATAAATGGATATTGGTAGCCACTGAATACTTCACCAAATGGGTAGAGGAAATCCCCACTAAGAAAGCAACCCACCAAATTGTCATGGACTTCATTTTAAATCATATAATTTACAGGTTTGGAGTACCTACTAAAATAGTTGTTGACAATGCTATGAGTTTTGAGCTAAACCTTTGGTAGCCATGTGTCAAGAGTATGGGATAAATTTAGCATATTCTTCCAACTACAATCCCTAAGGTAATGGACAATAAAAATCAAGTAACAAAAATCTGTTGAAGATAATCAAGAGGACCTTGGAACTAAATAAACAAAATTTGGGTTCAAGCAGTTTAAGTTTGTTGTTTGGGATGATAAAATTACTATTAAAAGAGCTACTGGAAAGATCCCATTTGAATTGGTATATGGAACTCAAGCTCTCCTCCCCCTACATATGCAATTATCTTCTTATCAATTTATCCAACAATTGAGGATTAAGAGATTAGTCCCTATGATTCCCGTATAAATCAAATTGTTGAATTAGATGAAGAGAGATAGAATCCCATCAAATACATTTGAAGTTTAGCGGAAAATTGAAAAAACTTATTGATAAAAAGGTAACCGCAAGATTTTTCAGTGTGGGAGATTTTGTGCTACTGTGGGATAACAAACATGAGGATAAGGGAAAACATGGAAAGTTCGATGCATTATGGATGGGCCCTTATTCTATTGACATTAGAATTGTTAGAAACTTTATTTCCTTGATTGATTTCTTGGAACTAAGGTATGCATCATTGTACAGTGTACAATTTTTTGTTTTCTTTTATTTTCTACATTTTTTGGTATTTTTTTTTTACCTCCCCGTCCTTGGTGCGGTTTTGTTGGTTTCTCGGTTTGTTCCCGGAGGGTTGGCTATTGTTTTTCTTTACTTTATAGGTCATTTCTTGACTTCATGGACCAATGGATTTTTGGCACATGGTCTACTATTGTTACATTATGTTTTTTTCTTGTGGCACTTACGTAGAGAGTTCCCATCCCCGAGTCGGAGCTGGTGTTGGTGCTCAATTGTAATCTTGCCCCTTTTCATTTAAAATTTTCAGCCCACCTGGTTTGATGCACTTTTTGTCTTCCTATGTGGATGCGTAATTCTTTTCCTTCACCAGTGTCATTGTCAAGTCCTTTCCTTGGGTCGTGGATCACATTGAGTCTTGGTATTATTTACAGTATTCTCTCTGTGGGGAAATTTTTTTGTTGTTGGGTGTCTTCCACGATTGTGTCTCCTTTGTAAATCCTATCCCAACATCCATGGATACATGGTCTTTTCTAATTAGATGCGGCGTGGTGGGTCTATTTGATATTTTGATGCATTATGGCGAAGGGTGTGAAAGTATAAGGTAAATGCCTAAGATCTGCAATAGGACATGTGGAGGGGCTTGTGCTCATTTGGGGACTCCGCATCTAGTTTTGACCTTTAGAGTTACAATGAAGACACATGTGGAGGTTTCCATTGGATATTCCCATGCTCGAGACTTTTCAACGGTCGGTGTAATTTTTTTAGACCCGTGGGTATGTGCGGGGCCCACGCTTGTTTGGGGATGTGCCTCTGGATTTTACCTTTAGATTTACCCCAAAGAGACATATGGAGGCTTCCATTGGCTCCTCTTTATACTTGAGACTTTTCAACAGATGGTGCAGCTTTGTTGTACCCTAGAAATATGGAGAGATTGTGCTCATTTGAGGTCCCGCTTTGGATCTTACCTTTTGAGTTACATCAAAGAGACACATGGGGGCTTTTGCTTTAGCATCTCTTTATACATATAATTTTCAACTAGTGAGAGAAAATTTCTTGGGCCCAAGACACGAGGACGGTCGACACTCATTTTGGGACCTATGTCGGGACTTCACCTTTACATTTTCACCGAAGAGACATGTTGAGGCTTCCGTGCTACTTTTTATATAGATACTTTTGTTATCCAAAATTCACCCTCAAGGTAAATTTGATAACATGCATCAAATTCTCAAGTCCCGCAATTGTATTGATTCAGGGTGAAAAGTCATGTTTCTAGGGTCCCCTCATATTTTTCTAACTCCCCGTCCAAGTAGAAGAGAGCAAGTTACGAGGAAAGGTAAAAAAATTTTTGCAAAAAAACAGGCTCGGGTTAGAAAAAATTGCGAAAAATGGCTAAGTCCTAGTCCAGACGGTCCTTGGGATAGAAGGGACATCCGGGACATCCGACGAAAGGTGCGAACCGGCCGAAGCATTTGGGACATCCGGGCCAAAGGGACAAGTGGGACTCAGAATCCAATCGCCAAAAGTTGAAAAATTGACTAATCTGGAAACATCATGGGACATCTCGGGAAATTAGCACGCGAATCGCCGGATCGCGGAGTCAAGGCAGCCCTTAAATCTTGGCCCAAAGGCGAAAAGTTGAAAAAACTTGACCGTAACGCAAAAGTATGTTGAAACAACCGGCGATCAGGACATCTGGACAATTAGTACGCGAACCGAACCGGCGAGCCGGGATCGGCCAAAATGAGTCAAGGCAGCCCCCGAATGGGAACTTCAGCACTAGGACAAGTGGGAAAAGGGACACGTGAAGATGCAAAAAGTGAACCGAGAGGATCAACGGGTCCGAAATGAAACGGAACTTTTGACTCCGAGGACGCAATTTTCACAAAATTGGACTTTTGGAATGAGCACGTGACGTCCCGTACGCCACAAGATCTTGATTTATTATTTTTTATGAGGGTAGATATATTTAAATAAGAAAATATATTCGGCTCCCAGTTAATGCTCATTCCGTCAAATGACAAAACACTGGGATCAAAGGAGCGTGAACCATAACTTTTGCATTTTTCAACGAAATTGGGTACCGTTGGAATCATGGTTCGAAGTACAATGCACAGCACTAGGATCAGAGTGAGTTTTTAAGACAAACGTGGCGCGGTTTCAAAACAAGTTTTTTATTTGGTGGCCTGGAGTGCAATTAAGAGGCGGCATCATTCTTTCTCTGCTGCAGCACATGGGAGAGGAAGAAAATATATAATCATTTCACTCAATTTAAAACCTCTCAAGTGGTTGAAGACAGATTTCTTTCCATTTTCTTCTCTTTTCCTTCTCATTTTTTCTATAAATTGAGTGTTGGGTTCTTGTAAATGAGAAGTTTTGGGTCTATTTATTATGTTCTTAAGCCCTTAGTGGATTCATCATCATTGTGTATCTTGGAATATTGTTGTGAATGCATTTTGCTAGATTCAGATTATGGTGCTATGTTTTCTTGCATTCTGTCATCACCTCTTCTAGTATTGTGTCATTTATTATGTTCTTGTAGGGATTCATCATCATTTGGAATATTCTCAATGCATTTTCCTTTTATGGTGTATCATCACCTCTTTAGTGTACACTGTTTAGAGACTACTCTCACACCCTCCTTTTCGGTGTATCACCGCTTTAGTGCTTTCATTTTATGCATCTCTCTCCCTGGTCCCTTGGAAATTTAGATTACAATAGTTAGCTTATCCTACATTAGAGTAGATTGTGGCGGGTAGTTTAGGAGCAAGAACTAGCTTTCTCTGGAGGTCTATCTCAAGTAGCAAGTCCTGACAACTTGGAGATAGTACCCATGTTATCAATCACACCGTTAGTTCAAGTATATCTCCAGGGGTGCTTTGATTTGGTGATAACAACTTTACAACGGCCGAGGAAAATTTCTTGGGCCCAGGACATGTGAAGGGCTCGTGCTCATTTAGGACCTGCCTTTGGACTTCACCTTTGCGATTGCACTAAAGAGACATGTGGTGGTTTCCTGCTCCTCTTTATACTTGGATGACTCGGACTCGCACCGTAGATAAACAAAGGGAAGCCCAAAAATTCCTATATTGAGAAAATAAAATATGCGCTTTGGGAAGTTAAATGGTGCACTTTTATAAGAAATTCGAGGCATACTAGTCGAGCTGGGTGTAATCATGGTGAAATAGCCTCTAATATTTAAATGATATATCTACATGGGAGAAATACGTGTGAGATAAATTGGCATTATGGAGAAAGATGATGATTGGCTTGATATGACCAAAACCATGCGGAAATGATCAGTCCAGAAAGGCACGAAAATAAATATGTTTTCTCTGAGAAGGATTCTCAAAAAGGTAGATGTGATTACCTGTAAAATCAAACCATCTGGAGGCACTCTAAAACCATGAAAAAATGGCCATTTATTCACCAAATAAAATAATGATTAAAAAGACTATAAAAAGTTATGACATGGTGCCCCAATCATATATGATGAAAGTGGGAAATGTGAATGGTTCACAAATTTTCCACCTGGAAAAAATAGAAATTAATATTATTCTTTAAAGATTCATGTTTTTGGGGATAAAATAGGATGAGTGAGTTAGTGAAATTATATAAATGCAATGAGAATACTCTTGTAAAAGGGGAGGTTAATTTTTTGAAATTTAGTCGAGAGAGGAAAAGGAGATAAGAGCCGAGAGAAACCATTTTTTTCGGAAAATTTTGAGAAACAAGTTACTTCTTATGTGCCTTTTAAGATTGATCATGTCAAGATGGTTGCAGATGTATAACTATTGACATAACTTTGAGATTGTTAACAAACTTTCAATTGTTGATCAAATTTGAGAAACCTTGAGTAATTTGTGTAGATCAATGAACTGTGTTATGTCCACTTTCATCTTGAGATAGTTTCAAATAGTTATATATGTTCTTGTTGTAGTCTTACATTAGAAATCCTTTGAAATCACACAAAATCTCATCCTCATGACAAGTATTGTGGCATTTGTAATTACATTATGAAGAGATATTTCATTTCATAATGCAATAAGTGATTTAAATTCACTTTACTTGCATTTCAGTGATACAAATTGTTTTTCAGTTCATGAGTGTATCATGAGCATGATATAGTAGGGGTCTTCTAAAGTTTAATTGAGTCTTTAACATGAGTTCTTGTGTTAAAACCTTGAAGAATGTGTGAAGTCATGTGTCTTTGAGCTTTCATAGATGCAAAATTTTCTAGTTGAAGGTTCGTCTTTACTATTCAAAGATATTCATCTTCTTGGCCTTGTGCATCTGTTAATATTTGTTTAAACTTTTGAGATATTTGGTATAATCAAACTTATCCTACTTAACATCCCAAGAATAAAATACACATTCAGAAATGAACCATACATGAACTACCCCTACTTGCAATTCCTATTCATAAATGCCGAGGAAATTCAATGATTTACCCATCCCTTACCTCAATATGTAGGAGTAATCTATTTTTACCACTTCCTTTAGTAACCTGCATCTTGTTTAGAAGGTTTCTTCGACCTCTAAAGTGACAACTCATGAGAGTTAGAATATGCTATATTGACCATACCTTCTGAAGATATCCTATCAATTTTGTGAAAGGAAAGAAAAATAATATGAATCTATAGATGCCATCCACCAACATGGCTTAAAAATGGATTCTCTCACCCTTTTGAAGGCACAACCTAAATTAGTCAACATAGGTCAAACCTCGTTCATGGTGCTATCCATTTCTTCCATTCCTAAGTGAATGAAGAGTCAACTAAATCCATCTCCAGCTAGAAAATGACTCACACTCTAATTTATCTACCTTGAAACATCTTGTTCGAACTACGATGATGCTTAGTCACAAAGGGAGAATCAATTTGGATACCAACATTTAATATTTCTTTTGTATTTGTGTGTGTTAAATGTGGGCGTTATAGGTTGGGTAGTATACCTTAAGTTAGGTGTGGGGAAGGAATTATGGGACCATTGGGGAGGGAAAAGGGATTTTGTGAGGCATGAATTTGGTGGAAGTGTGACTCGAGTTTCACTTATGGGGAGTGAAAAGGAAATCATGATCATATTGTTACATACTTGCAAGGGAGAGATAAAGACATTGTGTTGTTTGTTTTGTGAACTTGGAGGCTTAGGGTGAAACTCCCACTTCGCTTGGGAGGAACAAGGAGGTAGATTCCCATATTCCTTACTCCATTTGGTTTTATTTCAAATCTTTGTCTTGTTTGAGAAGTGGTAAACTTGTTGAATATTTCTTTTTGGTTGTGTTTAATATTTTTGAAATGTATGTTGTTTGTGGAAGTCATGTTTATTGAAAGTTGTCAAAAGTTGATCAATATCCCTCATGGTTCCTCTTATCCTCTTAATAGATTAAAGGTTTGGAGAAGAGCATTGTCTACTACCCTTTCCTTTGTATTGTGATATTTGTTGAGAAATAATTTAAGGGAGCTAGTGGTGCTACATTTGGGAAGAAGACATGAAAATTGGAGACTTCTATTTTGGCCTTGTTGAAAACCTTCATGTTATAATTTTTCATGTAATCATTCCCACCTTGAGTGGAAGATTGTATATTTGTGTGCTTGAGAGAAAGTTGTATATTCATTTGGAAATCTCTAAAAAATTAAACTCTTCTAAGAGTGTTGATTGAGAAATTTATATTTTCAAATGTGTTAGTATGTGAAAGAGAACTACCAAATCATTGCTTTGTTTTGGTAAAGTAGAAAGTTTGAAATAAGTTGAATTAGAGATGCATCCCTCTCAAAAAAAATAAAGTTGTTTCATTATTCTCAACATGTGTTATGTTTCATTGTAAAAGAAATATGAATCTTGTTAAAATTTATTGTTGTTGAAAATGGTTATCACTTTATCTTGTGAAAGAAAAGGAATAGTTATGTTTGTTTTATTGAAGGAAAGTAGTTTGTTCAAAATTTAGAATAAGTGAAAATCTCCCTTTTTGCTTTTATCATATTGTAGAATGAGTTGTGTAAGAAATCTTGTTAATATCTTAACTTAGCCTTACATGGAATAAACAAAAAATATATGTATATATACATTTATACCTAAATGTAATTATGGTTAAGTTAATTTTATAGGAATATTTTACAAATCTTCCTATATAAATAATAAAATAACTGTAGTTCTCATTATAAAAAAATAAGGAATTTAAATAAATTTGATTATATTAATAATATATATATATATATATATATATATATAAAACAAACTAGAATATTTAAAAAAATTGTATTAAATAAGTGTGGAAGGCGATGGGCGCGACGCCGACTCACACCCCCACCCCATTAATATATGGGATGGGGATGGGGTCAGCGTCCCTCCCCATATTAATAAAACCTTTCTTCATTAACCGGTAATGGGTTTTTCACACATTCCACCATTCTTCATTCCACGCATTGATCCGCATTCTTTTAGTAGTGGCCATGTCATCATTAAGCACTATTATAACTATATATATATATATATATATATATATATAATTTTGGGTTTTTATTATTATATGGAATTTTATACACACACACACACACACACACACACACACACACACACACACACACACACAAGTGTATATATATTTCATCGATTTGGAAATATAATCGTGTTTATAAGAAAAAAGTGTAGATATTACCCAAAAACTAGATCTATTGGGCAAATGCCATACACCCAAATTGGTAACTACAATGAATAAGTTTACATAAAATAATGAAATTTGAGCCAAACCCTAGGAGAGGGTAATGAGATTTACAAGCTAAAAAGTTGGAAAATCCTTCTATAAATTCTAATAGCAAACTATATATATATATATATATATATATATATATATATATATATATATATATATATATATATATATATATATATATATTATGGGAGCATCAATCTAAGCTTAATTTTTCATCCATAGCTTCCTCTCATTTTCCTTCCCTAAACATGTAAAACAAAAATGAGGAAAATAAGTCAAGTGAATGAATAAAAGATTCCATAGAGATGTTTAGGGTTGTTTGAAATCCCTTAGATCCAATTGCTTAGATTGATCCCATCCAATGGCTAGGAATGTTCCCTACAAATGTTAGGTGGGAGTTAGGTGAGACCATCATTTGAATGCATGGGTCAAGTTTGAATGGGGCCACTTAAGTGGTGTTGAAGTTAACTCTAATTTTGTATTTCATTATGATTTACTTTAGTAACTTAAAAAAATTTAAAGAGGCCATGACCTAGTGATATTTAAAATAAAATTCCTTCACTTAGTAATTAGATAACATTTATAATTAGGGATTAAATTTTAATAGTATTGTTTAAATGGAGGGGCAGATTAGACTTAGCCCTAAAACATAATAAATTATTAAATGACCCTTGAACTGTATTATGAAATTAATTAAGGATTATATGAATGAAGTTTTAAACCTAACTGAAGATGAAATATTATTATTTAATTGTAGATAAAACATCCGTTATTAACCTAAGTTTCTGATCAGCTTTATTTTTAATAAAACATTATTTCGTTATTTTGTAACTCAACGTTTTTTCATTTTGGGTTTAGCGTGGGAAATATTTCTAGGTGTTAAACTTGGTATCGTAGTCGTGGGTTCAACTCTTGGACCCCGAGAACACTGAAAAAATGAAACATAAAACAATAAACCTAGCGCAACTTTAAACCTAGAACACACAACATTGTATGATATTTTGTTAAATGTAGAAAACTTAGAAAACTGAAACAATAACTTAGGATGATGATGTAGAAACCTATAATGTAGTTTGAACAATTTAAAACACTTAAATTGTGATAATTATCCTTTTCCGCAAATTGACGACATATCGTCAATAATGATCATCTTCTCTTCTATCATCGTTACTTATGTACAATAAGTAATTAATTATGTCTTCTATTCAACAAATACCTAATTAACAACCTTCGGTTAATTAATCCTTCCTTCTATATAAACTAATTAATTATTATTAATTAATTAGCTTCCCACTTACATTAAACTAAGAAATCATTATTTAATTGATTTAATCCCCTTCTATAGTCTAAATCATGCTAATATTCCTCTACAAAGATTTTATAAGCTTGCACATCTATTAAATAATCATCTTAATTAATTAATAAACCACCTTTATCCACATGAGTCACTAAAGGACAAGCTAAACTCTCCTAAAGTTAACTCAACCCTATCTAAACCCCACTTATCCACAACTAACTCAATATCTCTATTATGCCACACACAAAGGGATGTAGAAATCTCTTTATCCATTAGGATATATAAAGAACCCTCCTCTTACCTTTACACTTACACCTATTTCTTGAGAAACAAAAGCAACCATATAGAAAATACACTTTAAGTCTTTTCTCATTATTGAGAAATTCACCATTGGAAGAGCTAAGCCTCATTTCTTGCATTGCATTCATCCAAGTTCTTAGGTCATATGGGAATAATCAAAGTGGTCTTGTAGCCATGCTTTGATGAGCTCCCATTCCTAATTTCTTGAAGATCAAACAATCAACTATTGATTGCCATTGAATCTACATAGGTCCATTTGATTTTGTTGTCAATCTAAAGAGTAGAGGTTCTTGATAATTAGCATGTTAGTTTGATTTATGCTTCAAAGTTCTAATGCAATAATGTTGTTGTCTAACCTTGCTTAGCTCTTATCTTGATGGTGTTTTAGATTTTGATTTAGCTTTGTTATAGAACTATTTAGGTGTTAGTTCTCATTTTTCTAACTTAGCTAAACAAAACCATGCACATATTTGCACACCCGGTGGGATAGATCGTTAGTCCCTTAACATTTTAGCTTGAATTATATTATTTTTGGCTAACCTTTGATATACACACATAGTAAATAATGTTCAATTTCTTAGGATTTTTGCTAGTATTATATGTGTAGGTTCTCATTTATAGCTACCATTTTCATGGGTTGTTGCCACTTTCAAGCTAACTTGCTAAAATTTGAAGTATTGTGATATTTTTTATGTTTTTTTCCGTACTTTGGTTACCTTGGGAGTGTAAAGTCCTTAGTATGTTGTAGGAAATTAATAAAAGGACTTTAAGCTATTAGGATAATGAAACTAGAGTAATTAAGCATGAGGTTAACCATATTAGAGTTGAGCATTAACTAAAGAGAAGAAAACATTTAACTATGTAAATTAATCTATGGTACCTTCCTAATGAATAATTGATTAATGGACCTTAGAGATAAATTTGAGATTATGTTAACCTTTTATCTAGACCTAGTTCTTTAATCAAAAAGTGGAGTTTAGTGGTGTTAGTTAGTTGTTGTACCCTAGGGGATTAACATCCTTGTAACTTGTTTTATCCTCTTACCTTTATCTTGTAACAAAAAAAATTAGTCACAATTTTCGGGTTAAGTGTTAGGTTGAGCGTGTTCCTAGAACATCATTTTTGAGGCGTTATAGTATGCACATGACACGGTTTTAGCAAGAAGAGGTTAGAAATGCCATTACAATTTTTAGGAGGAAGGCTTGAAGCCAAAAATTAACAACCTAATTGTGGGGAAGAGGGGATCATGTGGAAGAAAATGACCAACCTTTACAAATGATGTCCCCTTTACGGTTTATAGAATTTTGAGGAGAGGAGAGATATAATGTGTGAGACCGAATACATGCATTACTTTTCACTCAAACTCAATTCACGATGTTAAGACAACATTTCCAAAGTGCACTTCCTTCATAATCTTGCTTATTGGAGAAGTAATTGGCCTCATGCTTCATTTATGGTAGTAGATTGTTGTACAGTGCATTTGAGTGTAAGATACGAAATGCCATAGTTGTCAATGCAAGTGTGTAGAGGGCTTTAATTTTGTTTTGTAAAGTCAAGATTGTGTGAAACGCAGCTCCCAACTGAAAGTTATGGTATTTTGAACTTTGTAGTTAAGTGGGAAAACCAAGGGCCATTACTGCTATTTACCTTTGCGATGATCCAACCCTATCTTCTTGCCTTTACCCTCGACTTCTCCAACTGATTTACTTTGGTTTTTAAGGGAATAAAAGCAATTTGCATTCATCATATAACTCTTTTTTTCATTGGTCCTACTACGGGTTTAGAATATGTTTTACTACCTTGGGTGGCGAGCCATCTCACCACCCAACTCGCCATTTACCTTGCTTTTCGGCATGGTTCATGGCTCTGAGAGGAGCTCCTTTCATCGGTGTTTCAAGTTACTTGTTCTTTACTATTGGCTTTCTCACAATACGAGACTCACCCTCTGCATTCATCGATTTTCATTGGATGACTTCCCCATTGTTTGTTGAATGCACTTTGGTTTATTTAGCTCGGTGGATGAGCTAAGTGAGTTATTTGCCATCAACACTTTACATTAAACTATTTCCATTTTCTTTTACTTTGGATTTTCATTGTGAAGAAAAAGCTTTTATTTCACCACTTTGATTTATGTTTCCTCGCCCATTCATTTCGGTGAATGACACCACTTCTACTTGCCTTTCTTTGAACTCCACACCTAATACTTCTCCTCCCACATAACCGATTGAGTCGGTTTGACTAACTCCTTCCTTTATTGGAACTTGTAATTACTTGGCTTGGTTTGTGATGAACATGAAATGTAAGTCTTATCACTCCAAACCACCACTTACTCTTATGCCGACTTGTCCCATGCTTGCGGTGATCACAATGCATTTATACTTTGTTGAACTAGACCGCCAACGCTTGAAGTTAGAGTTTCCCCATTCACCATTATGCACCACCAAATTAAAAGGCCTTATCATTAGTGATAGCGATCAAAATTGAGCCCATCATAGCCCATCCAAGGGCTCCGAACCCATCAGATAAGTGCAGTAAATAATTTGGCCGTAAAAATTTAAAAATGAGTAAATTGCTTGATAATACATAAGTGTAAATTATTAATAAAAATGTCAAAGGAAGGGTTAAATTAAAAAATACCCATCAACAATGTTATGAGGAAACTGTCAATTTGGTTTACATGTTTGATTGCCACTTGCCAAAGGTACTAGAAACTAGCTTAATCAATGCTCAAAACAAGGAATCCATTTTTCTTGGTGTCTGACGTTTTGTCTCAGTGGAGGAAAAAATATAAAGAAAATTCCTTGTTTATTCATGTTTTGGAGTTGGAATGGGTTGTCCACCCGCGTTTTTAATGCCTTCACATTACAACATCCTGCAGGCTGCAACTATAGTATTCATGAGGATGCCTACGAGATACATGTCCTTTAAAACCTACTTCATTGGTGTGGACTCGTGGAGGGCACAACGACCAAATGCATTTCTTTAAGACATTTTCACAAACCCATTTTCAGCATTTCCAATGACCTTTGTAGATGAAATATCACGATCTTCATATGGATCTACAAATCCTTCCTATGTGTAAGTCTTCCTTTTCTCCTAAACTCGGGTTTTTATTCACACACTAGTTATTTCCTCCAAAACTCTCAAGCATACACCAACAAAGCTCCCAACATGGTGCGAGAAAGGACGATGTTAGCAAAGGTTTCTGGGTTTTGGCATGAGAGTGAGAATGTTGGAAATAGTTTTTTAGTAATAGTGGTCCGTGGCTGCAAGCCTACAATAATATTAATATGCCTCTTTGGTTAGTTTTCCGTGCAACGATCATCCACCTTGCATTCGGGAATCGGTGCTTGTAGTAGAGGTAATTTGCGTGCTACAATCACCAAAGGCACCAATCTTAGTGTCTCTGTATTGAAGTCCATTCTTTGCACTGTACACCATAGTTTCTCTCTGAGTTCATGTCATATATTAGGTCATGGGAAAAAATATGAGTTTTAATAGACTATTTCTTTGTGCATGTTTTTATCCTTTATAAATTGGATTATTACTATATGATTCCACCTTCAGCTCCATTATTTAATAAAAAATTATATTTATGTTTTTCTAATTTGTAATTTTTTTACACAAGGAAATGGTTTTATGCTTGAGGTGAATGCATCATGAATCCATCATTATTCTTCCAAGTATTTCCATACAAATATTTTTCCCTCTAATTTAATCCAATAAACCCAAATCACCAATCCAAAATTCAAAAATAAGCTAACATTTCTGAGTTTTTTTGGCATTTTGGTAAAAAATATTACACATAATATATATTGTTATATTGTTATATTTGCATCAAACGGTGGCAGAATTACTTGAAGTAATACCCTGACAAACGCCGAGTCATCCTCTCGTTCGCCGTAACTCACCATATTATCGCTCATCTATGCGGTCCTTCGACTTGTTATTGCTTCACATGTAAGAACCCCTTTCATTCAATACAGCGAATTGATATGCTTTTTCTTGGCTTAGGTCGGGATCTTAGTAAATACTTTGGTACTCAATTTTCCCTTAACACTATAACAACTCAGTCGAAATTCGAATTACTTTGCTTCGCATAGCTTCTCGCATTGAAAGTCTTTAACCTCCACTTTACAGCTTAACACGCGAAACAACTCAGCCTTCGTTTTTCGGCGATTCGGTTTTCTTTTCCGTTGGTTTGCGGCGATTTGGGGCCTCATTACTTTACGAAGTAATCAGCCATCCGAACACCGCATAACTTCTCCCTTGTTTTCCGAGTGCCGAGTTTATTCTATAACTTCGCCGTCTTACGTGTTGCCCCAGATCTGTGACTTGGCCCTATGTTGATGTCTTCACCCATAACACTTCAGCCAGTTTTTATTTCCCTGGCCTTATCCACCTCCTCGTTTGCCACTCAAGCACGACCCGTATTATCTCCATGAACCCCCAACTCCCTCGGTCGAAACTCAGCCCTGCATATTACCACATTCTGGCGCCGTGGCTGACTCGGTCTGAATCTAATCATCTCTCTGAGCTACTCGGTGAGCTCGGCCCTTATGCCCTTTCCATAGCTCGACTGAGCTAACCTCTAGCTCGCCAACCATCTTGCATGAGCTGGTTGAGGCTTCTTGCAAAATTTTAATCCCCTTCCAAAAATTTCTTCCGACTTCTGACCTTTTGGGAATTCTCTCAGACCGGAGGATTATGAGGAAGACCATGAGCTGCTGGGGGGTTAATTTTAAATTTTTCCCGATTTTACCCGTGTTAGCCGCCTGTGGGGCCCACTCAAGGTTACTCACTCTTTCAAACTGAGTTGCTCAGGTTAAAAACCCAAAAGAGGAAAAAATCCTCTTACGATCCTAACACCTCCAAAACACTAAAATTTCTCCCGAAAAGATAGTAAACTGCTTGCAATCTGGGTGAATGCACTAGTGGCCCAACAAGTGTTCAACTCAAGGCCTCGTTGTTGTCTATTTTCACCCAGGGGTTAAAAATGGATAACACTTGCTTTGGCCAAATTCGTTAAGCACTATGTTCGACAGCTCGTGGAATTAAATGTTTGATTCCAGCGACCATTTTAGCAAATCCTGAGCTCTGATTTAGCATTTAACTTCGCTTGTTCAAAATATTATTGCTTCAAGTTCATTTTTTTGCCTATAACTTAACGCCCAATATGTAAAATTGTTCCTGCGTCTTGACCCAACTTGGGTTCCTCGTAGATATCTCACTCTTTATCCTGCACAAGGGGTTTACTCGAAGAGATCGCCATTTCTAAAAGGTAAGGATAGGTTGTTCGTTTATACTTTTTTTGGGTTTGCATTATGAATTTGTTAATTCCCATATTTGGGTTTGCATTCATCGAGCTAGCCGAGAGTTTTTTCAATGTGGGTTCACTTTCTCAATGCTAAGCTAGCCATTTGGGTATTTGTCCTTATTTGAAAGCCCAGATTTGGGATTTAATAAGAGCCGCAATTATTTTATTTTTGAGCTTATATTTTATCCTTCTTGTTGGGTTTGTGGGGATATTTTTCTTGCATTGAAGGCTCGACATTGACAAGAATAAATTTATTTTCTCTTTAGGCCAGCTTGTTGTATCTATTTTTTTATCTAGAGCTCGGAATTGATTATTTTGCTTCATGAATCTAAGTGTATTGTCCTCGATTCTGTATCATTTTTCCCCTAGGAAATGAATCACCTTTTGAGCTTTTATGAAACCCCACCACTTTCCACTATTTAGCTTCTGCTCTATAGATCTCAAGTTCTGGGTACCTAGGCTTCATCTCGTGTTATGTTGAAACCATGTGCATTGCTTTAAATTTTCTGGATCTATTTTATCTGGACAAGCCCGCTAGTGTCTCCATGATCTACTAAATTTTACAATTTGGTTGTTTATTTGAGGATCGTAGCTCACTATTGGCCATATTTAAATCAATGAGTTACCCTCAGAATTTCTACATTTGTTTCTCTTATTATAATTGAAAGTGTATACTTTGAGAAAAAAATTTATAGACTATTGCTCATCCTTGCTTGTTGTGGATTTGGTAACTAAAATGTTTATGAGGGCTTTGATGAGATGATGTTGTTATATCGTTGAATATCTATTTAACACTTGATTTTCTTGAAAATGCACTTTGTTACTTACTTTCCCTTGTATAAGTATGCATTGATTCAACCTTCAAACGTAATTGTGTACACTAGAATTTCTTTAAAATGCACGAGAACCTTATCTTGAAATTGGTGATGTATCCTTTATAGTAGTTTCATATTTTCGTATTATTTGGATTTTGTACTTTACTTTTCGAAATAATGAACTTTGTTTCTTTGCAAGGTAGTTTAAATCTCTATTATGTCTGTCTTATTTGTAGGATTTTTTGAACTAAAGATGATGCTTCATATGCATGATAAAGTTGGACTTTAAAATATTTCTCTATTTGGGCATCTTGGTACTTTGTCTTTGTATGTCAACTTTATTGCTTGGCTTATGGCTATATGATCTTTACAAGCTTCTCATATATAACTTTGATTGTGCTCTCGAAATTTCAACTCGGCTAGCTTAAAATATCCCACCTTGCTTCAATTCTAAGGTCCTGTGAATAGCTCGCCATCTGTATGTATTAGTTATAGCTTCTCTTTTATCACCTTCTATTGCATTTTATGAACACTTCGAGCTTATAGATGCCACAAATTGTCTTCATTATTAACCATCATACTAAGCAATTTGTGCTTATTTTTGTCAAAAGTATGGTTGATGTAATCATTGATTCACCTTGAAATATTGATTTTTGCATTTTTGAAAGACGCTTTGAAACTTGAGACAATAGCCTAAAATTATAATGTTGAATATTTTATTTGAAAGTTTGTCTTCTTAATTATGTCCTGCAAAGTCATTAAAGATTCAAAACTCATTCTCTGTTTTGACTCTTTAGATGCATGAAGTGAAAAATATGAGATGCTTGATAAAACCATGGAATATTCTTGTCATATTCTCGCTTTCATATTTCTCATGATTGTTAGAGAATTAACTCTCATTCTAAGAACAATGTAGGATTAACTTGCACATTTGCTTTGAATCGATACAACCATGCTAATCAGTAACATACTTAACACACTTGTTGTGCATATTTTAGAAGATTTTTGTTCTTATACACTTTTCATTTTTATAATAAGTTGTGATGGAAACCTTCTTCTAAAATGCATCCTTTTACTTCATCTTTGGTGATCTATTGGAAGCTTTGGAAACTTACCTAAATATCTTTGCAATATCACTATAGTTTGCACTCCCACTATAGTTTGACATAGTTATAACTACTTATTTTATCCTCCTTGATGATACTTTGAGGTTTATATGCTTGAAAATTTGATAGAATTCTTAACAAATTTGTATTACTCAAGAATTCACATCTTTGTAACTTTGAAACTTGCATACTTGAAATGTGTTCATTGAGCCATTACAACTTTAATGGTTAGAAACATATTTCCTTATGAAAATAAAACATTATAATCATGATCTCGGTCCCAGTACTTGACTTTATTTTGTCATTCTTGATTGATGCTCATTAAATTTTCAAGGTTCTTCATAAATTGGCATTCCCTTTCTATTTTGAAACTAACCTGAGTCATGAGTGAAACAATTCTTCAATTCATATTATTTCATGCATCTATAAACCATGGATAAAGTATGTTCTTTAATACATGTACCTACACATTAAGAAGATAGTTATAAAATATGGTATAAGCCATAAGTGTAAAACCCGCTAAAACAACCCACTTGATACCCAAGAAAAAAACTAGGATTAGTTACGAAAAATTATGGAATATTTTTCTTGTTTAAAAGTGTCTACAACCCTCCTATAATACCGAAGTTGACACAAACAAGTTTCAAGGTCAATTAAAATCAATAGTTTATATTTTTACCATTACAAGAATTATTAAATTTCTTGAGGTCAAAGCTTAGGTTGAAAATAATTTAAAATAAAAAAAGTAATTTCTCACTTACCCACTCCTAGAACTCTCTTAAAAGATTCAAACTTATTTTTTTCATAATTAACACACTATAAAATTCTTAAAAACACTCCCATTAGATAGGAAATTTACTCCTCTCTCCGGTGATATAAAGAAGTCCTCCTTATTCCTCATATTTCCCAAGTTATGGGCCAAAGGCCTTGGGAGGAAAATTTCCCCACACGCAGGCTTGCGGGCCTAGGGAAATTTTTTTTCCCTTAGTGCTCTTGGGAAAAATTGCATTTCACCTCCGCATGCCTGCGTGCCCACGGCGGGGTTTCTCACCCAAAAGTAAAATTTTGAACTTAGGGTCCGTTAAGGACACGTGTCCAAAATCCATGCCTAGGCAAGAAGGTAGGTCGCCAAAGGTAAAATAGGGTTTTTTACTTAATTTAAAAGGTGAAAATGAACATTATATCCCGCTCCTCCATCGACGTGCCGAGACACCATGTTGTAACCAATGATTAGCTGCGGGCCTAAGGGGAAAAATTTTCCCAAGCGGGCATGCGGTGTCCTGGGGGAGAATTTAGCACTTTTACCCTTCAGTCGAAACATGAAGTTCACTCCCATGCATCCACTGACACCCAAGGGGGTCACGTGTCGCTGCCTTATTGATGCGGGTCGGCGGGTGACGGGGATCATTGGGAAGGTTTGACCTTTGAAGTGTAAATTTTAAATTACTTCTGCACCTCCTCTGTGGCATCGTAGAGCCATGTAGTAGCCATCCATTGCGGCAGGCTGGTGGGGCCATAGAGAATTTTTTTCCAAATTTACTTTTTGGACTTAGAAATTTTTCCACCAAACAGGAATATGCGGGCTTGCGGAGGCTACGAGGAATTTTTGACTTTTTCCAAAGTGCTTTGAGTCAAATTCAGGCTCATGGGTTTGATTAACAAAATTTTCCCCTTAGTTAAATTTAAATTTTGAGCCTGAGATGAAGTAAAAACTTCATAAGGTCATAACATTTGACTAGAACTCGCTTTTGGAAAGTAAGGAGTTTTTAGAAATATCATGAAGTCTCTTTGCACAGGAAGCTTAAAATTTTAATTTTGATAAAATTTGAAGGGTCAATTTTAAGAAAACGATCTGCAGGCTTCTAAAATGTGAACTAGACTTTTAACTTATAAATTTTGTTCAAATCCGACATTCTTTCTTTCACAACATGCCATACAGACCTGGGGAATTTCACTTGGGAGAATTGAGGATGGATTGCAAGGGTTAAATTGTTTGATTGATTATCAATTTGAAATTCCCCAAATCGACAACAAAATGACAGTAAATTTTTACTATGCCCGATTTTGAAAAGTTTTATAAATTTTTCTTAAGTTGTAAAGTCTATTTAGGATCATTTTGGATCATACAAATTCAATTTAACGTTTCATTTCATTTTCCAAGGTTGGGGTTGTTCTCTACATTTTTGATAAAAGAATATTTTCCAATTTGAAAATTATCTAACAAAGGTCTACAACTTCTAACTCAAATTGATCCATTTACATTCATCAAACTATAAAATATGAATAAATTCTAAAGTTATATTACAATGTTATATTTTCTTCAATCCAATACCATGAAAAGAGAATGCAATACTACCACTTTTTGAAATCAACGTTTCAAATGAACTAGAGTAATATTTTTTCTTCATATATGTTTCCTTTTTTTCAATTTTCCAATAAAGATTTCATACCACATTTCAAACACATATTTTCAATGAAAACAATATCATATGAACAAGGAAAACACTTCTATTAATTCAAAGGAAATATCTTACAACTTCTTTCCCATTTATTTTCAAAATACAACATACCAAATGCATATCTTTATTTTCTGTTCATAGGACTGAATACAAGATATATTCTTCCATAATCAATTTCAACTTTCATAGCTAAAATAAAGTAGTCTTTCCAACACAATAATATACAAGATCATCCACTTCAAAGTGGGAAAAGGTTACAATAAGAAATAATCTCAACAAGGACTGTCAAACTTGTCTTTTTTTTTTTTCTCTGCTCTAGAACAACAACATGAATATCCTCCATTTTATTTATTTCAATTTGATCACAACAGAACAGGGGGAAAGGCAACGCTCTCCACCCAACCAAGACATCCAATGAAAATGAGAATCCATCCTTCTTCATTGGCCCTAGCCCCAACCACATTGCAATAGAAGGTGTGTTTTCAACACATGGCAACAACAGGATTCCACAACACAAAGAAAAATTTCTCATTCAAAACATAGTCCAAAAAAAAAATACAATTTACAACCATAGAAACAAAATGACAACAATACTCAGGCTTCACCATGTAAGCCAAAGGAGAAAGAAACTATGGGGATGTTGCTTATGCCTCCCGAGGGGAAATGGGTATCACCACCTAAGAACAAACTGCCAAAATATACACATCATATCAAATCCCTTACATGCCCTTATGCCTCCCCCAAGTACCCATTATTCCTCTCATTTCCTTATGCCTCCCCAAGTACCCACTATTCCTATAATTTCCTTATGCCTCCCCCAAGTACCCCTTATTCCTCCCATTTCCTTATGCCTCCCTAACCTCTTATGACACCCCATAATGAGTAAATAAATGTAAGTTATTTCTTTGTAAGTTGGAACTCAAATCCCAACTTTATCCACACTTATACCTCCCCAAAACACTTATGCCTCCCACAAAATACCCCATAATCTTGTCTTAAACCATTCCTAGGCCATCTATCCAAACAACCAACAAATAAAATAGCACATTCAAACATTCTACCATTCACATATGCATACAAATGAAAGGAGAAAATTTTGAAGAGCTAAACTCTTACTCTCCATGAGGGAGTTTTTACCAAGTTCAAAACAACAAGATCTCCAATGAAAAACAATCCAAGAGATAAATAATCAAAAGTATGCAACCATGTCCAACATTCTCCCACTTTACAAGATCTCCCAAAAAAACCCAAAGAAGTCTCCAAAAATGAAGTGATAAAAGTGCAGCCCCCAAAACAAGGTAAGGAATTTGAATTTTATAGAAGAGGAAGAGAAGATGATGAGGTTCATCCATGGAGGATTCCACTTCACACATCCTCAACCCCAACACAAAATTCAACTTCATTCTCCAATGCATATTAAATAGGTGGTTGAATAATATGACAGTTTACTTACACACTCCAACACTAGTCCACACTCCATAAGGACTGAAATTAAAAATATGCAAGAAAATGCAATTACAACTTAAAACTTGACTTACAAAAATGCATAATAAAGGCTATATTTAAACTCTCTAACCATAGGCAAGGTTGGTATGCCATTTTAAGAGGTATGAGACAAGTTTAACTTGTCCCACAAGCCTCCAAAATCAGCCTCCAAGGACAAATTCGAATTTCAAGGAAGGTGGAGTGTTTCATACTCCAAAAATCAACTTACACATTACTTACAACACTTAATGCAAGAGCCATCAGCTCTAATAAATGCAATCTTATGAACCATTTGATTACTTAATTTTAACAATATGATTACTCACAATATTGACACACAATTTAATTCAATAATGAAAAGGAAAGCTCATCACTTAAAAAAACATATATTATCAAAGGAGAAATTAAAATAAAAACATAAATCCCTTGGTCACATTCTAAGGTGACCACCCATGGAATCCCTATCAAAAATCAAACACACTAAAAAAAAATTTCCATGATGTCCTTGTTGAATTCATCTATAACTCCAATGTAGTTGGTCTCCAATCCCCGATGTGTTTTGTGATATTTTTTTAAAACCTGCAAAACACAAATACCTCCTTCGGCCTTGTGGCCATATCAGAACATCCAAAATATATATAATTATAGGTACAAAATCATCAATATATATATGAATCACAACAACATCCAGACAATCAACAATATCATTTGCAATCTCATCAACAAGTATATGATCATCACATTTAATTCAATTTTCAAGGTCTACTCAACATATCAAAATATCACATGTCCGAGCAACATCCATAAATATAACCATGTCAACAACCTGTTAATATCCATATAAATGTCTCTAATAATCTACATGCGTCATGTATGAATCAAAGTCAATAATAATCCATGATCTGACATCTAACAACATACTAAATCAAAACTTTAATAATGTCCATAATATAGTCAGCAGTATCAAGATTAATATCAAAAGTGTCGAAGGAATTGGGCACTACATCCCCCTCCCCTTAGACTCAACTTCCTCCTAGAAGTCACTGGAAAGAGAGATAGGAACAAATGCAATAGAAAAGGATCACTCCATTATGGGATTGCTTGCTTCAAACAAGTGTGGGTCCACAGAACCCAAGTTTGGTCCAATGCAATTTAGCAAGAAGAAGGGAGATTGTAAGAGATGAGTTCTAAACTTTCTTCATGCAAGGCTACAAACATTTAAATCTAGAGAGTAACTTTACGCTATCAACCAAGATATGACACATAACAATATAACATGAAGAGTTCAAAAGAATATTAAGAGTAACCACCAAGTATAGGAATAATAAGGAGAATTCCATGAGTTTGAGAAAGACCACATAGTTTCCATGGAACACAACATACTGCAATAAAAAAAGTTAAGGTTTCCACTAAGGTTAAGTTATGTTTTCATAGTTCGTTGTTTAGACAAGGCTAGCAGAATCAACCATGGCAAAAATTTTGTATGAGGGACATGTCTACTCAAGGTCCCAAAATTTGAGATCACACAAGATGAGGTTAATCAACAAGGAAGGACACCTAAAACAACAAAACATTTACAATCAAGGAAACTATTTATGGAAAGCACTTATATAACTCGAGAGGGTACAGTCAAATTTTCATGGTAATACTAAGAAAATTCATGACCACAAGTTTTCCTATAGTCTGATTTTTACACTTTTGTTTTTAAGAACCGAACACACCACACCAACCAAATCTAGAGATGTCAACCATTTAGCAAAAGAAAAATATATATATCTCCCCTAGCAACTAACATATCAATACAAGAAGTACCATTCTCAATAACACAATGGGATTTATTTATCTTATTTCCTTCTCAAGCTTGGAATAACCATAAAGAGGGCACAAGAAACACCAAGGAGCACTCAAGATAGCTAGGGAGAAAAACAAGTAACAAGGGGGTCCAACTACAATTCAAGGTGCATCATGACAAAAGTGAATAACATCATCTTGCACTTTCCATCCTAATGGCAAGGGGAAACAATAACAAGGTGACACAAGAAAATATGAAGAAAAGAATACTTCCCAAAGTTATTTTATATCCTTAACATATGTTTCCTTAAAATCACAATGATCTAGGTTATCAAGGACAAGACAACACACAAGGAGGTTGCTCCTTAAACAAGAGGTAAGTCTCAATCAAAAAGACCACAACTCACACTCATCGAGCTACGGATGATAAGGGTATGATGACCCAAAACTCTCACAAAGAAAGGCACATACATCTATGAATAAGAAAGTACTAAGAAACTAGAACACATTACTATCCACCAGGTGTTTCACAATTCCAGGTAGGCGACAGAACTACAGGTTCAACTATACATTGCATTCAATACACATAAATCTTATTTATTTCATAATTCAACTAATCAAGTCAAAAGTTATAGGTTCATTTGCTAAGCAATTCCTTTATGAGCTTTCTTAATTAAGCTTCTTCCTATTATGACATCACAAGTTTGTGTTATAAGGACCACTAAGGGGCATGATATATTGTCATTCAGTAAAGGTAGAAAATAAAAAAGTATTTATTTTACTCCTAGGGAGGTATATGAACAAAAAAAAAATTCCTTTCTGTTCTTCTACATGGTTTTTATTTCTACTATTAATCTACCAAGGTTAAAGAAAAACCATTTTTATATCTATGTTCTAGTTTATTTGTTAAAATTCAAGGCCAAATCTCCTCAATTATAGTTTTATGATGTTTGGGTGAGTCAATTTGTCAATTAAAAATTTAAAGAGAAGGAAGGGTAAACATATCACACTATTACTTTTATGGGAGAGAGAGGTAAATCAATGCATCACATTTTTAATTATAAGGAAACAAGGGACATTCAACATAGAAAACACATTATTAATTTTGTAAGAACTAGGAAACAATCAACCAACATGGATCACAACAATATTTCAAGATTTTTCCACTAATCACAAGTATCATAAAACATTCCTAGTGGGTTCTACAAGTCTCAAAAGAGGTTACAAGGAAATCCCATTAAGGGAACATAATTACTTTAACAATGTTTGTTGTTTTGGTGAAAAAATTTACTCACATGATAAGACAAGGAAATATTTCAATTATAAGAACAACAGATAATTACTAGAAAGCATCAAATGTAAGAATAAAATAAACTATTTATTCAACCTGGCTTTACAACCAAGAGTTATAGTTTTCACAAGAAGAATCACATTATAAAATACCACCGAGATTAAATTATCAAGGTCTAATTATACTAACATCACCATTGGCATGGTCCAAAAGACTCAAAGCATCCATAAGTGTCTCCATGTAACCCCAAGATTGATAGGTCAATGTGAGCAAAAAAACACTTAATTAAACACACTTCCCGAATGGGCTTAAATCTAATCATAATTACCAAGATGCATACAATCCACAAGTCAATACTTTTTATAATGAAACATGGAAATCATGATAAAACTTAGCATGCCATTGATGAAAGGTCCTACCAAACAACCATCTTTCCACTAATATCCACAGCCATCCAAAAGCAATTCTGATCCTAACATAATTCATCAGCCCACAATTAAACACCTCTACTCCGATGAGGTTCAAGCTCTTACCAGATTGTAAGAGAATCACCACCACCATTAACAGACTGCCAACTAGAACACACAACACAATGAACTCTCTATCTAGCAAGGTCGAGCAATGAAAAATTCACTCTAAGATCCTAGACACACTCAAGGTTCCGTGCATCTAAAACCAAGGCATAACTTTAAGCACCTAAGAGGACATTCAAGACACCTAGGGTGTACCCCCATACGACAAAATGTCACAAGGCAAACAATGTAGAACCAACTCAACAACATGCAAGTGAGAATCACGTAACATTTAGCTAAGTAGCCAACAGATAATGAGCTCTAAGTCACCAGTCAAAGTAAAATCCAAGAAATATCAGTGACTAAAGAAACTCAAGCTAAGTAAATTTGCATTACAAAGTATAAAAGTTATCACAATAATATAAATAACTAAAAGAGCCTCAAAGATTCTCAAATTAATCATAAAATAAGATGTTAGTCCTCGATAAAATAACACAATATTACGAATGTAAAGCACAAAATTTAACACCACATTCACTTTGCAACCCTTCATGGCTGCCAATAGGGGTACTCTGCTTGAGGTCAATTCTAAGGACACATACATAGGATTGGGTCATAAATGACACCCAGACTTAATGTCCACTCTCCCATATGGGTAACAAAATGAAAAACTGACAACCAGACCATATTTTCTAACCATTGAAGGAAGGAAGCTCTAAACAACTTCTAATTATCTCTTCTTGACCCAAGATCACAATCACTATTTTCCAACCACAAGAATCACACCGTATAATTTATCATTCTAGCCACTCCAATAAAGAAGTGTCTTAAAAGGGCTTAATGCATCATACAATTAAATCAAGATTTAGGACTTGTAAAACAACACATTTTCAAAGGGGAGCCAAGTTTCCACTACACTAGAAGTTCACAAAAATCAATTTAATTTGACATTATTGGTTACTTGGGTTTAAAAAATGCCACTAAGCAAGCACAACAATTTAAACAACTTATTATTTTATTATTATTTTAATTCTGACTGTTCAGAGTAATGTAATATTTCTTCATATGTATTTCTTTTTTCAATTTTCAAACAAGGTTGTTTTCTAGATTAAAAGTGTGTTAGGTTTACAATTCATGTCTCAAGTTTTCTAGTGTGCCCAAGGGTCCAAGATTTGAACCCACAACTCTAATACCAAGTGTAACACCCACTAAAACAACCCACTTGAGACCCAAGAAAAAAAAACTAGGATTAGTTAGGAAAAATTATGGAATAATTTTTCTTGTTTAAAAGTGTCTACAACCCTCCTACAATACCGAAGTTGACACAAACAAGTTTTGAGGTCAATTAAAATCAATAGTTTATAGTTTTCCCATTACAACAATTATTAAAGTTCTTGAGGTCAAATCTTAGGTTAGAATAATCATTTAAAATTAAAAGGGAAATTTCTCACTTACCCACTCCCGAACTCTCTTAAAATATTCAACCTAATTTTTATCATAATTAATGCACTAAAAAATTCCTAAAACACTCCCATTAGATAGGAAATTTCCTCCCCTTTCTATTGATATAAATAAGTCCTCCTAACTCCTCATATTTCCCAAGTTATGGGCCAATGGGCCTTGGGAGGAAAATTTTCCCAAAGGCAGGCCTACGGGCCTAGGGAAGAAATTTTGCCCTTAGCACTCTTGGTAAAAATCAAATTTCACCTCCATGCACCTACATACCGCAGAGCGGGGCTTCCTAAAAGGAAAATTTTGAACTTGGGGTCCACTAAGGACATGTGTCCAAAATCCATGCCTAGGTGGGAAGGCGGGTTGCACGGAGGTAAAACAAGATTTTGACTTAATTTAAAAAGGGTGAAAAGGAACATTTCAGCTTGCTCCTTTGCCGAACGTCGATATGAAACATGATAACCAAGATTGGTTTTGGACCTAAGGGGAAAATTTTTCCCAAGCGGGTATGCGGGTTTGGGGAGAATTTAGCACTTTTTCCCTTCGGGCGAAACGTGAAGTTTACTCCCACGCCTCCGCCGATGCCCAAGGGGGCAACGTGTCAGCTCCTTATTGATTGCAGGTCAGCAGGCCGATAGGGATCATTGGGAAGGTTTGACCTTTGAAGTGTAAATTTTAAATTACTTCCATTCCTCCTTCATGACGCCGTCGTAGAGCCATGTGGTAGCAATCCATTGGTTTCGCTTGGGATCCGTGGGACTGCAGAGAAAACTTTTCAAAATTTACTTTCTAGACTTAGTACCTTTTCTCAAAAATTATAATATGAGGGCCTATGGAGCCACAAGGAATTTTTTGACTTTTTCCAAAGTTCTCTGAAGTCAATTTTGGGCTGCATGTTCGATTAACAAAATTGTCCCCTTAGCTAAATTTTAATTTTGAGCCTTAGATGAAGTAAAAAAATCAAGGTCATATATTTTGACTAGAACTTGGGTTTTGAAAATCGAGGACTTTTTGGAAATATCTCGAAGACCTCTTTGCATAAGAAGCTTAAAATTTTAATTGATAAACTTTGAACGTTCAATTTTAAGAAAACGATCTGCAGCTTCTAAATGTGATCTAGACTTTTAATTTATAAATTTTGTTCAAATTTGACATTATTTCTTTCACAACATGCCATACGGTGAGAATTACACTTGGGATAATTGAGGATGGATTTAAACTTTTATATTCTTTGATTGATTATCAATTTGAAATTCCCCAAATCGACAACAAAATGACTGTAAATTTTGACTATGTCGATTTTGAAAAGTTTTATAAAATTTTCTTAAGTTGTAAAGTCTATTTAGGATCATTTTGGATCATACAAGTTCAATTTAACGTTTCATTTCATTTTCCAAGGTTGCAGGGTTGTTCTGTACATTTTTGATAAAAAGAATATTTTCCAGTTTGAAAATTATCTAACAGAGGTCTACAACTTCTAACTCGAATTGATCCATTTACATTCATCAAACTATAAAATATGAATACATTCTAAACCGATATTACAATGTTATATTTCCTTCAATCCAACAACATGAAAAGAGAATGCAGTACCACTTTCCAAAATCAATGTTTCAAATGAAGCAGAGTAATATGTTTTCTTCATACGTGTTTCCTTTTTTTCAATTTTCCAACAGAGATTTCATACCGCATTTCAAACATAGATTTCCAATGAAAACAATATCATATGAACAAGGAAAACACTTCTATTAATTCAAAGGAAATCTCTTACAACTTCTTTCCCATTTATTTTCAAAATACAACATACCAAATGCATATCTTTCTTTTCTGTTCACAGGACTGAATACAAGATATATTCTTCCATAATCAATTTCAACTTTCATAGCTAAAATAGAGTAGTCTTTCCAACACAATAATATACAAGATCATCCAATTCAAAGTGGGAAAAGGTTACAATAATAAATAATCTCAACAAGGATTTTCAAACTTGTCTTTTTTTCTATGCTCAGAACAAAAACATAAATATTCTCCTTTTTCTTTATTTCAATTTGATCACAATGGAACATAGGAAAGGAAAAACTCCCCACCCAACCAAGACATCTAATGAAAACAAGAAGTCATCCTTCTTCATTGGCCCCAAGTCCCAACCACATTGTAATAGAAGGTGTGTTTTCAAGACATGGCCACAATAGGATTCCACAAAAAAAGACAAATTTTTTTCATTCAAAACACATAAAAAACAAAACTACGGTTCTGACCAAAGAAACAAAATGACAACAATACTCAGGATTCACCATGTACGCAAAAGGAGAAAAAAATATGGGGATTTTGCTTGTGCCTCACAAGGGGAAATGGGTATCACCACCGAGAACAAACCATCAAAATATACACATCATATCAGATCCTTGACATGCCCTCATGCCTCACTCAAGTATCCCTTATTCCTCCCATTTCCTTATGCCTCCCCAACCTCTTATGGCATCCCATAATAATTAAAGTAATGCAAGCTATTTTTTTTGTAAGGTGGAACCAAAATTCCAACACCCTCCACACTTATACCTCCCCAAAACACTTATGCCTCCCACAAAATACCCCATAGTCTTCTCTTCACACCATTCTTAAGCCATCTACCCAAAAAACCAACAAATAAAACAACACATTCAAACATTCTACCGTTCACATATGCATAAAAAGGAAAGGAGAACATTTCCAAGAGCTAGGATCTTACCTCTCCATGATGGAGTTTGTTCCAAGTTCAAAACAAAAGCTCTCCAATGTAAAACAATCCAAGAGACCAAAAATCAATAAGTATGCAACCATCTCCAAATTTCTCCCAATTTGCAATAGCTCCCAAAAAGCACAAGCAAGTCTCCAAAATGAAGTGATAAAAGTGAAGATCCCCCAAAAAAGGTAAGGAATTAAAATTTTATAGAAGAGGGAAGAGAAGAGGATGAGGTGGATCCATGTAGGATGCCACTTCACATCCTCAACCCAACACAAAAGTTAACTTCATTCACCAATGCATATTAAATGTGGGTGAATAATATGACAGCTTTACTTACACACTCCAACACAAGCCCACATTTCATAAGGACTGAAATTAAAAATATGTAAGAAAGTGCAATTACAACCTAAACTTGACTTAAAAAATGCATAATAAAGGCTAGATTTAAACTCTCCAACCATAGTTAAGGTTGGTAGGTAATTTAAGAGGTATGGGACAAGTTTAACTTGTCCCAAAAGCCTCCAAGGACAAATTCAAATTTCAAAGAAGGTGGAGTGTTCCATACTCCAAAATCAACTTACAAATCACTTATAACACTTAATCCAAGAGCCATCAGCTATAATAAATGCAATCTTATGACCTATTTGATTACTTAATTTTAACAATATGATTACTCACAATATTGACACACAATTTAATTCAATAACGAAAAGGAAAACTCATCACTTAAAAAAGTACAACATTATCAAAGTAACCAATTAAAAGAAAAACATAAATCCTTGGTCACATTCAAAGGTGATCCCCATGGGAATGCCTAGCAACAATCAAACACACACAACAAAACACGTTGCCATGGTGTCCTTGTTGAATTTATCTAGAATTATAATGTGGTTGGTCTCCAATCTCCCGATGTGTGTTGTGAAAATTATTTTTAAACTTGCAAAACAAAAATACTTCCTTCACCTCGTGGCCATATCAAAACATCCAAATATATATAATTATAATTCTAAAATCATCAATATATATATATGAATCACAACAACATCAGACAATCAACAATATCATTTGCAATCTGATCAACAACTATATGATGATCACATTTAATTAAATTTTCTAGGTCTACTCAACTTATCAAAATATCACATTCTGAACAACATCCATAAATATAACCATGTCAACAACATTTCAATATCCATATAAATGCGTGTAGTAATCCACATGCATCATATATGAATCAAAGTCAATAATAATCTATTATTTTACATCTAACACCATACTAAATCAAAACTATAATAATGTCCATAATATAGTCAACAATATCAGGATCAATATCAAAAGTGTCGAAGGGAAGTGGGCACTACAATAAGCCTCTCTTTTCTTTCGCTCTTTTGTGACATCTTCTTCTTAATACAACTATGGAATTTCTTCTTGAATACCTCCTATAATGATCACATTTCACCATTGACAAAACCATATCAAATCTCCATTAGTTACTTATGAAAATTACGCAATTATTTTTGTTCACATACTTGCATTGCATTTACTAATTTCTTGGTTGTTTGATAATTTAATTTACTAATTAATATTAATTTATTTTTCACAAATCATTTTGCATTTAAAACCCTTCCTTATATCCATATTGAGTTTAGTACCTATATCCACTAAATTTGGCATAACAATCTTCTCCTAATCAACCATGCGATTGTGAACTAAAGAATTTTCTATAATCAAAGAAAGTTAAAAAGGAGGTGGCTTAACCACTTTCACTTCTTGAATTGTTGTTTTTACCCCTTTCGTTATTTTTTTGGTTGAAACACTTAATTGCTTTGACCCTTAAGTTTTTTGGTTTACAATTTCCATCACTATGTTGGTTTTGTTTTCTACACGGTCAACCTATTTTGATTGTAATTTCAGACCCATAAGCTCTTGGACCAGCAAGTCTTTTTGTCCGAGAATAGACAATGTATCCCACATGCTCATAGTAACATTATATTTCTTCATATGATCAATAATATTGAATGGAACAACACCTATCCTTAAATGAATTTTCTGATAAAAACCTTTTGTTGAATAGTAAGTGGTTTACAACTCTTTCTAGCAATGTTATTTTGATTTTCACGAGATGGTGCAACATTTTTCTCACTTACATTACCCTCCATGGGTCTATTTCATATGGTAAATGTTGACCATTTTTGGTCAAACATCGGATATGGGTACAAAAAAATTCTATTGCTTTTGAAAGATGTTCATTGCTTTAGAAGGATTGAAAGAAAACATGTAGCTATGTGTGTTGTCATATGGTGCAACACCTCACATATCTTGCCCTTCCAAGTGTCATGTTCATAAAAGATATGAAAAAACCTTGAAAGACTAGTGCCAACATTGGTGAAGGTGGGAATAAGTACAAATGTTAGAAATTGGACCCCAAAACAACAAACATAATTGATGTTTGCATTCAAAAAAATTTCATTTTTCAAATACATGTCGGAAATTGGACCTGAAACAACAAATGCAAATTCTTATTTACATTAAGAAAAGTACTTTTTTCTAATACAGGCTCATAAATTCTTGTTATTTATTTATGTTTAAATGAGATTAATTATGTGTTAAGTTGTTTAGTTCATTCAACTATTATGATTTCCACTAATCAAATGTAACAAGAAATAGACAACTCAATTACAAAATTTAATTTGATTTAATTGATTAAGAAATAATATTTCAATGTTTTCACACAAGCCGTGGGATCTAACTCATGTTTACATTAAAAGAAAATACATATTCATAAATATATAAATGAATGAGAAGAGATTAAACCCATCATTTCCTAGATGATTTAGCTTCCCATGGTCCTTGCTTACATCTTCATCATCTTAAGGCTCCTTTATGTTGTTAAAGTACAAGTTGACTAATAAAGGAGACTGTTAGAGCTCTGGGTTAGTCTCTAGCCATCTACTTACGAGTTTAATGTGTATGGATTTCTTGAAAAAGTACAAATGAGAGGCATGAAAAATAACAAAAAAAATAATCATCAAGTGCATGTCATTATCACAACAAAGATCTAACCGCCACTTTGATTCATATTAGGAGGAGAAGATTAACATTCAAAGAAGATTAAGAAAGAGAATATCAATGAAGAATGAAGATAAAAGAGACTCTTTAAGCCTCCATTGGGTTTTCTAATTTTTTCTAAATGTGCAGGTATAAGCGGTGAAAAGGAATTAACATTATGATTTATCAAGTTATAACAAGCTAGGTACTAATCAGAGTACAACTTCAAATAAAATAAGCTTATATTTTCTAAATTATGGCAATAAAGATATTTAAGCTATAAAGAAATGAAATCAAAGCATTAGATATTGCATAATTAGAGTAAGAAGGTAGCTTTAGATTCATAGTAGAAATGGTCACACTCATCAATTTCAAGCATAGGTGTTCTCCAAGAAAACTTTCAAAATCATGCATAAATAAGATTTTACACATGCTATAGAGGTACATAAGAAATCAATATAACACCATATAAAGAGATATGTGTTCTCTTTAAGGCTTCAACCACATCTAAATGAAAAAGGAATATGGCAACAAGAAAAGAACTAACTATAAGTCTACTATCCAAATTTGTTATTATGTTGTAAGGTTACATCATTTATTCATACAAAATAAAGGAGGTTAGACACCGAGTTTGTTGCATATACACCAAGCCATCAGTACAAGATTATAAAACTTAGTTTTCTCATTTTAAAAGGAAAAATAATGAGTCTAATTAGAGAAAGGTAGAGATACTCAAATCATGATTATCAATACAAAAAATCAGTGTTATAAAGGCTCAATATTAGAACAAAATAGTAGGTATAGTATGCACAATGTAAGTACTGAATATTATAGTCCATGAAATGAAAAGATATATGAATTTTCATACTCAAAATTTTCAATGCCATAATTCTTTACATGTTCTAACAGGTTAGCTCATGAGCTTTAAAAAGAAGTATGCCTAAAATGTTAACTACAACAAGAGCTCTGGGATTGCAAACATTTGTCTAAATCAAAGTAAGAACTCCATATATCACATCAAATAAAAAAACTAGCACGCCCAAGGAATCAAGGAAAGTTGATAAATACAAGGCAATGAGCTAAATTTCTAGGAACAAGCTCAAAAAAACTAGAAACACAAACCCTTAGGTAAAGCATCATAATGAGCTACACTTTGAGATGAAAAATAGAAGAAGTGAAGTGCTGGAAAAAGGACCCATTAAACATCGTCATGAATTATAAATGCCATATCAAAATTTCTTTTAACAAACCCCTAAACTGATACATTTGGGGCTAGGGTCAAATTATTGCAAGAGGAACAATCTTGGTAATACAATGCAAAAAGAGCAACATGAAACTCAGCTCGAGCTATAAATAAATGAATATTCATACCAAGGAATGATATGATGGATCAAACTAGTAGTTGGAATACAAATATGTCCATAAAATGCACAACATCATAAAGTCCGAGTAGTATTTACAAGAAGCAAGCTATTAAATGACAAAGATCCGAGGATTCATTTGTGTAGGCCCAACATGGTGCAGCCATAACTGAATCATAGAATAAAAATACCCAAAATGATGAAAATTAAATCCCCAAAAATAGATAAAATTGTTTTAACTCACAAAGGAAAAGATCAATAAATGTTAGCTCACGAATTGAATGAAGAAGAAAGCCCAATTTGGGTATGGAGAAAAAGAACCGGAGAATCAGTATTTTCAACAAGAAAATGTACAACAAGTAATGATCCAAAGGATTTCCCTACAAAAATGTTTTGATCAATTTTAGAAGTCTACGAAAACCATTGGCAAAGTCAAGAGCTCGGTAAGAGATTTCTGGCACCTTTTTAACGGGTAGAAACTAAGTCCGTGAGCAAAAGTTATGCATTTCAGAAGTTGATTCTTGACCGCCATAATTATTTTTAATCTTCAAATTTTCAAATTATTTATGCTAACTAGTGATATTATGTAGGTGGAACATCTGGCCAATATTCCAACTACAAGATACCCTTAGTTAACATATTTTATTAATTCATAAATTAATCCTAAGATATATGTTTAATTAATCCTAATAAAGTACCTTAAATTTATCAATTTTTGACCAAATCTCCTCTCCCAAGTTTTGGCGCATTTTTCCAAGGCAAGACAATTTACAACCAAGAAAATATCCACGAGAGAAGGAGGGGTGGTTAGCATCATGTGGACTTAGTATACACATTAAATGGAGGATTTGAAGGCTTTGATAAAGTATAAAATTGGTAATATCCCATTATGTGTGGGATTATTTCTCCAATTTTAATGCTAAAATGCACTCATATGGATAAGAGAAAATCATGTCCTTTGGGAGGATTATTGGGAGATTTAATTGGGATTAAATTTATTAAATATACACTTAAGAGTGTATATATATAGGTGATTTTAAGGTTTTAAGGAAAGAATGATATACACAAAGGGTTTATTATTATTTGATTGAAGAGGAAGAATACGGAAGGAAAAATTTGATAGAGGAGGATTTTATTTTCTTACAAGGAATTTCTTCTACTGATAATAGCTAGACAACTTTGGTTTATTGTAATCTTACTCTAAGGATTTGTATTATTATTTAGAAGATTTTTAATTAATTGATCGAACACTTTCGTATAGTGGACTGAGGACATAGCCATCAGGTGAACCCCATAAACAAACTTCGTGTCACCGTGTTTTATTTTCTTATTGTTGCAAATTTTATGCCATTGATTATTTATCTGTTGATTTTTTTAATTTAAATTTCTGCATATTGGATATAATTTGAGAGCAATTATTCGATTAAATCCATTTCAAGTTCTTTATGAAGTTTATTAAACTTGAATTTTTGGATTAGTTTGGTATCATAGCTAGTGAGCAAGGCTATAACATTATTTGGCACAAGCACAGTATTGTATGTTAACTGGTCCAGATAAAGGAGTGGTGAAGGAGAATTTGTAGAGATTGATCGGAAATTGTTACAAGACCTGCAAGCCAATAGTCAAGTATGGGAATGAAAATGTAAGGCAAAGTTTCAAAGGTGCTTTTTGTAGATGAAAACCATGGTCAAGAAATGTATGAAGAAACGTTAGAAGGTGAAGGAAGACAAAATTCCTTCTAGTTCTTCTAAGAAATCCTCTTCTTCTATAACTGGTAACACCATTCCCGACTTGAAATTATATGTTAAATTTGATTTTCCGATTTATAATGGTGATCTAAATGCGAGATAAACTAGACAACTGGGTAAAGGCAGATTGAGATATACTTTGTAAGATTTAGAAGATTGAATATGAGGAGGTAATAATCTAGTCATCTACTCTCCGTATGGGTGGTACAACACTTATATGTTGGGAGATTAAGATTTAGGAATATCTCAAACAACATGGTAATTTTATATCTTCTTGGAGTATTTTTGTGTCTAATATTACGAAGTAATTTTATCGATTAGGATACATGTAACAAGAAACTATTGATTGGAAAAATTTATGGAAAAATAAAGGAAAAGTGTGCAATACTATACTCAGGAGTTTATAAATAAGGAATTGATGTTAGGAATTCCTCTTTACAATCCCGACACTCTGATTAAATATATTGGAGATTTGCATAGTTATTTAAAACATATTGTTTTAATGTTTAATCCTTATAACCTTAATGAATTTTTTATTCAAGATACCCACATAGAATCCGGGGGTAAGATGAGAACATAAGGATATGGGAAGAAGTGTCATAATCCCTTTGAAACCAAAGACAAAGGTAAAGGAAAGGGTAAGACAAAATTCACTTCTATTTGAAACAAGAAGAAGGAAAACCCTTCTGTAACCATTGCAAGAAAAACCATGATGAAGCTAAATGCTGGAAGCTTCATCCAGAACTTAAACCAAAGAGGTTCTGGAATAAGAAAGAGAAGAAAGCTAATGTTGTGGTACAACATGACTTGGGATCTGATTTGGGTGATGAAACAAAAGTGACTACCGTGGGTCTTCAAGGTTTTGTTTCTTCTTCTTTCTAACACTAAACCTTCTATTATTACTTCTTCTTCAAAAATTAAAACTAAATATCCTAAAAGGAAAGGAAACGAATTGTTCCACATAAGACTAATAGCTAAGCATACCAAAATAGACACTCTTTTTGATAGTGGTTCATAAGATAATTTTATTTCTGAAGAACTTGATAAAAATTTTGGACTCAAAACTAACTTACATCCTAAGCGATATCCTTTGGGATGGGTGTGTGCTGATGCAAAATTACAAGTCACAAAAACATGCACTTTTATATATTCTATTACTTATAAATTTATTGATGAAGTAGAGCTAGATGTGGTTCCCTTAGATATTCATGGAATTATTTTCGATAGTCCTTACTTATTTGATAGAAAAGAAATATTTGATAGAAAAGAGAACAAATACCTACTAAATAAATATGGGATTCAATACATCATAAGATCCCATCATGTTAAAAACAACTTGACTTTAGTTTCTGGGGAAAATGAAACAGTTAGTAAACTCAAGTAAGATTTTTGTTCTCATGGTTATAAAAGTCACGAGAGGAGGAAAATACAAAGCATTAGAAGGTTACGATCCTAAATATAAATTTGAGATATAAAATATTATTTCTAACTTGAATGATGTTTTTCAGGACCCACAAGGTTTACCTCCTAAAAGGGAGATTCAACATTAGATTCAGTTGCAACAGGATACCTCCCTAACTAACACTAGCACTTATAGGTTATCCGTGATAGAGAATGAAGAAATAAAGAAGAAAGTGATGTATTTGCTTGAGAAATTAATCATTCATCCAAGTTCCTCTCCACATTTGGTTCGCTTATTATCCTAGTACTAAATAAGGATGGTACATGGCAGGATGTGTGTGTATTTACGAGCTTTGAACAAAATACTAGTTAAAAGCTGCTACCCTTTGCCTTGTATTGATGATTTACTAGATCGGTTGAAAAATTCAAAGTATTTTACTAAGTTATATTTTAGAATTGGTTATCACCAAGTTAGAATAAATGAAGGTAATTGTTGGAAAACTACTTTTAAAACTAAGGAAAGCCTATTTGAATGGCTTGTTATTCCTTTTGGTCTTTGTAATGCACTGCCACTTTTATGAGAGTTATGAATAATGTGTTAAGATCCTTTTTGGATGAATTTGTAATTGTTTATTTGGATGATATACTAATCTTTAGAAATTCATGGGAAGATCATCTTAAACACATCAAGAAAATGCTAGATACTTTGCAGAAACAAAAGCTATTTTTGAAATTGTCAAAATGTGAATTTGCAAAACAATCGTTGGTTTACTTAGGCTATGTTCTAGGGAATGGTTCATTAAAGATAGACCTTGCAAAAGTTTCAGCCATAGGTAATTGGCAAAGGCCTAATAATGCAACAAAGGTTAGGATTTTTCTTGGAGTAGTCCAATTCTGGAGAAAATTTGTTGGTAACTTATCTTAAATTACATCCCCTTTATATGCATTAACCAGTGTTAAACAGGTATTTCAATGGGAAAGGAAGCATGAAGAAGCTTTCGAAACTCTAAAAGAAAAAAATCACACCCACAAGTTCTTGCATTACCATATTTACAATAGTCATTCGAAATTGAGATGAATGCTAGTCGTTATGAAATGGGAGAAACGTCGATGCAGAATAGAAAACCAGTATGTTTCCACTTGGAAATGTTTACAAGTGTAGTTAATAATTATCCTACTTATGATAAGGAATTGTATGCATTGGTAAAAAGTGTGAAAAAATGGAAGCACTATCTGATGGTTAAAGAAACAATCATCCATATAGATCATCAACCTTTATAGCATATTCAGTCATAGTCCAAGCTACAACAATCAAGACACTTCATATAGATGGGATTTCTGCAACAATTCCATCTGGTCACCCTATATAAAAGTGGGGTAAATAATAAAGTTGGTGATATACTCTCTAGACCTCCTATTATAGCATCTACCATTTTACATCATAGTCATTTTGTGAATGAAAGTTTTAAGGAACAATATGCTACGAATGATGATCTTAAGGACGTCTATGAAGATTTATTAAATGGAAAATCAGTAGATTCATTTGACTATCATGTGCATAATGGAATACTTTATCATTTGTGTAAAAAATTTATCCCACAAGATGAAAGAGTTCACATGATTAGAGAAGATCACTTTTCTCTTGTTTGGGTCATTTTGGCATTGGAAAAATAGTTACCCAATTGCAAAGATATTTTTACTAGCCATGCATGACTGAAAATGTATCTAGATATAGCAAAGGTTTTATTATTTGTTCTACAATTAGACCTAGTAATCGGAAGTTAGGATTGTATACACATATTCCTTTTCCTAACCATCCTTGAGAAAGTATTTCTATGGATTTTGTAGGTGGTTTACCTATATCACAAAGAAATAATGATTATCTATATATGGTTGTTGCTATATCTGTCGAAAGTGCACCCTATAGAGAGATGGTTGTAGGTGATCTAAGCTTACAAAAAGGATCTCTCTCTATCGTAGATACATTGGAAACACCTCGGGTCTTTGGGTATACATATTTTTAGGCGAGTCTCAGAGTATCAAGGCCGGTTCCTTTGTTTATGTATCCTAAACTAATTTCTCGGGTTTGAGGGTAACAAATGACTAGAAATGGATTCAAAACTAGGGTGATACACCAAACATGTTTGAGGTCTTTGATTGAGTACATGCACAATTGATATGAAAATGGATTCGGATGCACAAAATAATAGTTTTTCAGAAGAATATTAAGGAGAATGCTTGATGCATTGAGGAAAGTTTCACAACAATATTGTGAAGCTACACATGCACACTAGTATCATGTAAAAATTACTAAATTTACAATAGGTTAGGATGATTAATCAGGGATTTTGACATTCACAAGGATTAATAAGACATACTCAAGGCTATAAATAATTGGAAAGGAAAAATATAATTTCATTGAAGGGGCAAAACTAGAAAAACTACTTTAGCATTCTGTGTCAAAAAAATTCCTCCTCTGTGCTTTGCCAATGTACACAATATATTGAAAAATTATTCACCCCACCCTTCCTAAAAATAGACTAAAAATTGTACTCTCCCATGCATCCTATTTTTATCCTTTATCATGAACATATAAAGGAATAAAATAAACATCCTAATACAATGAGGCATTAATAGCCTTTGTTAAAAAAATTACAACTCATTCAAAATGCAGTTGAATGTTCTATTTTAATAAAGTTGGGTGAATAATTCTGCTAATAATAAACTTTTCTTGATGAGAAAGTCTTCTCCAATGTGCATGCAATCTCTGTCTTCTAGTGCTTGATGTGACATCTGTAATTTTGATCCACTTGCCCCCTTGGATGCACATGCAAAATAATATGTCCTTGTGTGAGAGAAAGATAATTCTTTTGATTTAACACTTTACAAAATTCACCCAAAGTGTGGGGACCACCTACAGGCTCTGATGTTGACATCTCCATGCATAATTTTGTCCTCTTATGGTCACATGAAGAATTACACTCTTGAGAAAATATAATTTGACCATTTTTAAACTCTCCCACTATGGGGACCACTTGTGATGTGAACACTTGTCTTCCTCCTTTGCTGACTTGGCATAATACCATGATTTAGAATACACATGGGGTCATTTTGTGAAATATTTTCATACTATACTCGACCAATTTTGGATATTAACATAGTACTATTAAATGTATTAAGGTCATGGGACCTTAATCATTCATCAGTCTATTGGTTTGAACATGGCACTTTTGTTGTAAATTTTGCATTAGTCATGACATACATCATATTGCTAGGTTATCTTTTAAACATCATTCCACACATGATTTATTTGGCCTCTTTTTTATATCAATGCATGATATATACGACTACATTTTGAGTATCATTTCATTTGATTGGTTTTGGTTATTTGATTGTTTGGCATATGTTATAAAACCTTATCCAAGGTCAAATACAATGATTTATTTAATGGGACTAGTCCCCTTTGCCATGATGACTCACCCATTCCATTTTCTTTATCGCGTAAATACGGTTAACCCTAGACCTAACTAGGTGGGTCAGATCAAACCATAGTTTGCTTTGAATTTGTTGTCGGTTTGGGAATGTTGATCATGGTACTATCTAAATTTTGATCATCGATGCTCGAACCATGGTAAGCACGGTAGTTGGACTATGGTTTAGATCTACATCGTCGATCTTGGTACCTTAAACTGAGTCATCGATTCTCTGAGCTCTGATAAGTATGAAGTTTGCATTTATTACGTTGATTTTGGTGATTCAATTAGATCCATAGATCTTGCACCATCTAATCTAAATCATTGATTTTCAAACCAAGGTAAGTGGGGTAGTTAGACTATGGTTTTGACCTTCCCCATTGATCTTGGTACTTTTAATCTATGACCGTTGATCTCGACTCATTGAGTGAGTTAGGATTAATGGCGGTTGAGCTTGGGTGACTAAAACAACTTGAACCCTAAATGATCATTCATTTTCATTCTTTCTCTCTAGGGAATCCTTGGAAAAATTTTAGCACGACTGCCATTGTTGAAGCATTTTTCAATTCGAGTTCCTTTTATGGTCTCTACGATGAGCTTTACAAGTGTATATCTGATTCTTCTGTGATTTTATAACCTTTATGAGCTCTAAAATTTCCTAGTAGTGAATGGGAGACATCATGAAAATTTGGGTTCCATTCTTTACAAATTCAAGCTCTCTAAAGTTTTGAGCATGAAGTTTTGCATTTTGTTGGGGCTCGACCTACCACCATTGATGGTTCTTTCATGTTTTTGGGTTCCACGTTGGCCTTCAAGTTAATTTGCTTTTGTGGTTTTTCAAAGATCTGAGAAATCTCTCATGGTGGCCATTTTGAAGGTGATTTCTCTGATTTTTTGTTTATTCATTGTCTTAATGGCTCAATTTCTGACTTCCCTCTATTTGGAGCTCATTAAGGACATGTATATCTACTTAGTTTCACTTCTGAATGTGCTTATTTCTTTGGATTTATTGAAACCCTTGAAGCTGGGGTTGGTATCTCAAGCTTGATCCATGGCTTTGAATTCTCAATAATCTGCTTTGTCTTGCTTTAGATCTGCTTATTTCCTCATGTGGGTTTCTCTTAAAATGAGTCTTTCTCTCAGACTAATACTTACCCAAGTCGATACATGGCACGACCATTATTGTAGAAAAATAAAATCTATATTTTCTTTATTTCATTGATATTATTACTATCTTTGACAGAGATCATGATGTGTAGAGTTCTTCGTTTTAATAGCTTGTTGCTCCCCACCTATGGATTTGTTTTGCTTACATGACTGGGCATTTAGTTTTAGTATCTCCATTACAAAGGAAATTTTAATTTGGGTTGTTCTGCTCTGTATTTCAGAGATCTTTGTTTTACTTTGTATGGATGTGATTATTTTGATTAGAATCTCTGTCTGAGTGCATTTAGAGGCTAAAATAAAACTTGAATCTCCTGTTGTGTTTTCTCTTGGTGATATCGTTTATTGAGAATCTATTAAAAATGCTTCTGAAGTTCTATAAATTGTAGATCTGGGCATATTTGTAGATCTGTGTGAGTTGGACTATGTCACTGCAAATGTAGATCTTGTATTTTTCTTTGACTATTATAAAAACTTGAGAAATGATTTGATTCTTCTCTTGGTGGATGTTTGTAAAATTGGAAGAAAACTTGGCCCCCTTTTTAGGCTATTCGAGCTATGTTTTTATTTCGATCTCACCATGAAATGATACTTTTCTTGACATGTGTAGTTTCTAGGAATCTTGAAGTGTTGGCCGATGGCATGGAGTATTTGCTTTGAACTTACACTTAGTTTTTCTTCTGGCCATTTTCTTTACAACTCAATGTTAACATTTTACTGAGAACAAATGTTTATAACTCTAGAAGGTGTTTCTTATTGTGGATGAGTTTTTGAATTCAAGATATCTATGTTTCCCCTTTTTCTATATCTAGTTTTTTGTTTATATCGGTTGCTTCTATTTATAAATTTGTAGCTTTTCTGTGTACTAAAAAATCTGTAAATGCCTTTTCTACTTTGGGTTTTTGGGTGATTTTCGAGCTCTGTTATATGATTGTCTTGAACTCAATTTAATCCATTTGGTTGTGACCTTCTTGAAAACCTAGTATAAAACGTTGTACATGGTAATATTTTGATATGTTGTGAGATACTTTCAACAATCATAAGGAGACCTGAAAGAAAGACTATTACAATTGATCATTCATCGTGATACTTGATATGAGTTATGATTGTTTTGCAGACCATGATGAAATGATTCCATGTTTTAATAACTCCTCTGATCACCATTATTTATCTAGCCTTTAGGTTATAAAATTACTTTTAATTGTATCGAGATCTTTAAAGGGCTGAAATGACATTTCATTATTTTACTAACCATTTTAAACAATTGTTAGAAACCAAGGCTTAAATTTCTCTTGCATCTTGTTGTTTACTCTCCTTTTCTATCTCATTTTATGAAAATAGTAGTTAGAGTCTTAGAAATAATTAATACAAGATATTATTATTTATTTTTTACTTGATTGTCATTGCTTGTATGGATGACTTTTATACACTATGCTTCAATTGACTTGTTTTCATTGATGCAAAGTTGTAATCATTCTTTCCTTTAATCGTATCTTGAAACTTCAAAAACATAAGTTCTTCAGTTGTAAATAGACTCCTCCTTAAGCTTCAACCTTCTAATGATGCACTTATACTCATGTGACCTTAAAGGTATCCATTGATTTGTAGTTTTAACTTGATTTTGTAATCTTGTGTCAAGACAATGAGGCTCTATAGTTGCCACTGGTGTACTTTTGATCTACTTTTAAACCTGAATCCCTCATCCATCTTCATGAGAAATCTATACTTTCAGAACCTATTGCTTGATTGAAAACATTCTTTGTTGATGTATGACTGATGTTTCACTTTTGCTCCAATATAATATCCAATATCCATAGAACATAGTTGTTGAAGTATGAAACTTGAATGACACTATAAAATTTCACAAGCCATTTTTTTCCATCATGAATGTTGGATTATTTATTATTTAAGGAACTGGTAAGGCTTGCTTCAATACTGTGATGTTTAGCCTTGTATGATAATATAATTTGTTGTTCTAGATTGTGATCCTTTGCAACTATATCTCTTATGACCTGTACTCTTCTTTTTTATCTAAGACCCTAAGTCGGCCTAATTAATTTATTTCTTTACTGAAACCTATACTTTGATAGATGCTTTGCACTTGACTGTAACTTTTCATGGTTGTGTAAGTCATTGATGTTTCTGTACTTGTCTAAGTATTGAGCTGGTTGCATTGTGAGTTGTAACTCTTCATCATGAATCATATTTTGCATCCTTAGTTGTACTATAACTGAAAATATTCTTTATCATGAGGTAACTTGTATTTATTTAAATCTGTAGCTTTGACTATATAATGTATTATTTCCTTTTTGTATACTATTTGATTTATCTACAACTTTCAAGCATGTATTAGTTTGAAATAGCATGATGGAAAGATGTAAAATGTCCATTTTACATGGTGAAGCCTTGTCAAAATTTTCTCAGATTTCCTTTTCCATTTTGTTTTAGCTATAATCTTGTCTCATTTAAGTTAACTTCAACCTCTAGTTTGAACTAAAATAAATGTAATTTTCTTATTCAAGTTACAAAATTTATCACTTCTTTCTTGTTACTTGTATCTGCACATTTAGATAAACTGGTTAGAAAACATTTAGGCTTTTTAGCCTCTCTTTTATTTCATATTTTTTCTATTTCTTCTTTTTGAGTGAATGAGTCATGTATGTTGCTAGAGAATAGTGCTTTTACTAGTTATGCATTTGGTCCTCATGTAACTTATACCTCCTGATGTTAAGAGATCCACTTACATGAATTTGGATAGTAAAGGAATATGGATTAACCCTAAGCTCAAAATTGACAATCCTTCATTTTTTTTTTTTTTCAGGTACAATAACATTTTCTAAGAAGCGAGGATGAAGATGGAGCAAGCTGGAGCTGGAAATGCATCAACTGAAACGAAAGAAACCCAAGGCAATGATGGGTTCTTTCATACTCCTTTACTTTCTTTTTCATGCATATGTACCTCTTACTTCAGTAGTTGTAATTTACTTTTGAGTTACATCCCACGACTTGTGTGGGAACATTTGAAATTCCTTATGAATAAAACATTGAATTCTAAAACCAAGTTTTGTATTTCTTTCTGCATTTCAGCTTTGTATATGGATTATATGATGAATTAAACAACTCAATAACATAATTGAATGCATTTAATCATGAAGGAAAGAACGTTAAAATACCTATAACTTTAGCAATGATCCTTGAATGTTGTAATCTACAACTATGATTGTTGTTCCAAAACTTAACACTTCATATATTCTGTATTTTCATTCTTCATAAAGTTTACACATCTATCCTATGGGGACTTGCATTCTTTTTGCTGAAGATAATCATGAAATTATAGACTATGTGATATGTTACATTTTGCAATAAGCACATAGTTGCAAATTTCATCTAATCGTTAATTAATCCAAAAAAGCAATATTTAACTGAAAGAATCTCCTCTAGATTAGGTTCACTTCACCAGTGCAATCCATTGTAATGAATTTTTGAGTTGCCCATTTTTTCACAAGTTTAAAAATTGTCAACATTTCTTGTGATCCTATGGGGAAAGTTTTCTATTAGCTTGTAAACTAGTGTCTTTCTCTTTTCCTTTGGGTATGGAGTCCAAATAATGTAATAAAAATATGTTTTTATGAAGGTCCAACCCTTCAAAAGAAATTAAAACTAGGAAGGATTTAGTAAACCAAATCACATGCACATATGCACTTATTGAATTGAAAAACATTACAATGCCAGGGACTCGCACTTCTTGAAAGGGAAATCCTACTCTAAACAAACATTGTAGGATTTTAAATAACAACGTTTGAGAAACATACTATTCACAAGAATGGGAAGTTCCTCTCCATTCATCCTTGAAAGCTGAAAAGCATTATGTTCTTTGCAAGATGAAATCATGTAAGGACCACTCCGAATTATATCGAACTTTGTATGATTTTGTGAATTTGCACGATCAACATCCCATTTCAACACAATGTCTCCTTCATTGAAGATTCTAAATTTAGCCTTCTTATCGAAAATTTTCTTCCTCTTTTTTTGATTTTTTTCCATGTTTGCATGAGCTTGATCTCTCAGCTCTTTTAATTCCATCAATTCTACGTAACAAATCTGAATGGTTCATTCTCAAGTATCTCCATTTTATGTAGCAAATCCAATGCGGGTAACTCAACTAAAATAGGAATTCTTGCTTCTCTTCCATAAAAAATATTATATGGCAAATTGTCAATTGATATATTAGGGGTCACTTTATCCCAAAGTGTCAATTCAAGATTAGATGCCAAGCTCTCTGGTTATCTTTGAGTGTTCTTCTCGATGATCCTTAAAAGATTCATGTTAGTATTTTTAACTAACCCATTACCTTGTGGGTAGTACTTAGATGATGTACTTAAATAAATTTTGTTGTTGATAGCCCAACCTATTACCTTTGTACCAAGAAATACTAAGGCATTATCTGAAATAATAGTTGTTAGAACACTAAATCTGTAAACTATACCTTCATAAAAGGGTAGTATCAAAGTTTCATTAGAATCTTTCAAAGCTATTGCATCAATCCAATGTTTAAATTAATTTGTAGTAGTCAAAATCCACTTGTTTTTGTATGACAAAGATGATTTTATCATGTCAATAAAGTCAAGATCCCACCGCATGAATGGTTGATCAACCGAAATAGGTTGTAAGGGCAGCAAGCTAAACGTTATTTTCCAACAAAGAAATAACATTTCTTACACTTTTTGATCCATTTGAATTAGTCTTTTAAAATGTTGGGCAAATAAAACCAGCTTTCATAATTTTTAAGGCTATGATATGTGCTAAAAATGACCTCCTGCAGGTCCTTCATGGAATTCGGATAATAATTGTTGAATTCTATCGTAATTAACACATCGAAGCAAGATTTTGTTTATATTATTTTTAAATAACACACCGTTAATAAAAAAATAAGGTACAACTTGTAACTTGAAATATCTTCATCTTTTATTGTCCATACCTTCCGGATAAGTGCCATGTTGTAGATAGTTAACTAAATCAGTCATCCATCTTGATTCCTAAACTTCTTGAACAAGCTCAAGTTGTTGATTTTCTGGTTACACCATGCTATCTGATTGTTGATACATAACTTCAGCATGTTGTTCTAGATCTTCTGATTCTGCATCCTATTATTTTTCCATATCAGCAATTAGATGCTCACACAAAACTTTACCTCGAACTATCTTCACAACACGGATATCAACATCATATTCTATGACTTTCGTTATTCATCTTGCTCTCTTCTCATTCAATTATTTATTTAATAAGAAATATTTTACAATTGGATGAGAAACAAGAACATGTATCTTTTGTTTGAAAGCATGCACTTAAAATTCTTTAGTCCTCTAATTACTAAAAGTACTTTTTTAAAAATAAATGTGTACCTTGTTTCTTAGTCATGCAAACTTTGTCCAAAGAAAGCAATTGGCTACTCAATATTTTCATCATTAACCTAAGTTAATATGGCTGAGATTGTTTCACTCTCCTGTAAGTGCATACATTGTAAAATATTTTTCAAAATTTGGATTTGCAAGAGTAGGTGCTTGAGAATGGATATTTTAATTTCTTCAAACCCTTCTCTCCCTTCTCTAGTACAAGAGAATTTTTTCTCTTTCTTCAACATAGTTGTCAATTGTTTAACCAATGCTACAAAATCTAGAACAAATCTTGTAACAAAGCTGATTTTTCCCAAAAACTCTTTAATGCCTTCTTGTGATGAGGTAATGATAGTTGTGATATGGCTTCAATTCTAAAAGGGTCAATTGATAAACCTTGTTTAGAAATAATATGACCAAGAAATTTACCTTGATGTACTGCAAAAGATAGATTTTTGGGATTCAAAGATATTCCAAACTATCTGCATAACTGAAAAGTTTACCTTAGATGTAATAGTTGTTCATCTAATTTTTTTTAAAATATAGTAACATCATCCAAATAAACCAATATGCATTTATTTAATAAGCTATGAAAATCCATGTCCATTACATGTTGAAACATTGCACCAACATTTGAAAGGCCAAAAGACATTCTTTTGTAAGCATAAGTACCCCACTTGGTGGTGAAAGCTATTTTGTACCTATCTTCTTCTCGAACTAGGATCTGATTGTATCCACTATAACTATCCAGAAGAGATAGTCTATCAGAACCAAATACCTTTCTTAAGATCTTATCCATATTGGGCGGTGGATACCGATCTTTCAAAGAATCTTTATTAAGATCTCTAAAATCCATGCATAATCTGATTTCTCCATTGCTTTTCCGAATAGGAACAAGATTCACTACCCAAATTTAATACTTAAGTAGAAAGATAATCCCTGATTCGATAACCTTAGATAACTCTTTTCTCTTTAAAGGTTTTATCTTGGGATTTACAGGCCTCTATTTTTTCCTAACTGGCTTGGAATTTGGTTGTAATTCAATAGTATGTTGTGCCAAACTTGGATCAAACCCTTTCAAATCTTGGTATTTCCAAGGAAAACATCCTTAAATTCCTTACAAATATTAATAAAGGAAATTTTCTCAGCTAAGGAACATACCTTTCCAAGAAATAAATTCTTCCCATCATCAACTGAGATCTCTTCATAATTGTTTGCATGTGTTGACATATTTGTTTTGTCTTTCCTTAACTGATCATCGTGCTGAATATGTCTTCTAATGTGACCAAACCTTGAGGTATTTTATTCATTTTCAATTGAACAATCTGCTCACCATATAAGTGCTGCAATTTCTCCTTATTTACTCTAGAAAATTCAGCTTCTTCTTTGCACAAATCTGCAAATCTATTCATCATTTTTAGAAACCTACCAATTCAAATCATTATTAGGTATAGAGGGTGTGATAAGAAGCTTTATTTTGAGGTGAATCTCGTTGTTTTTAATCTGTTCCAGCACTTTGAAACTAGCACCAATTGCTTTGCAAGTCTATTTACATTTTGTTTTCTATTCTAGGAAGGAATAAATATTAATAACATTGAAATCATCCATTAAGTTTGAAACTCTATGTCTATAATACTTCATTAATGGATTCTTATAAACATTTAAATTTCTTACTCGATTGATAACCAACTTAGATTCACCAAAAATGTGTAAAATGTGTATTCAGCTACATTACAAGTGCATGAAAATTAGAGACTCAAAGCTGAGAAATACCTTTCGTTTGTGGGGAAGTGAGCATCAAACCAGCTTTTGTCCTTTTTTGTTCTTAGCTCCATTAAAGTGAATCTTCCAAGTCCCTTTTAATGTGTTTTCTATTTTTGACAACAAGGGAATTGGTGTGTTTTCCTCATGTAGGCAATACACACAAAATAGATGTTCTTAAAATTCTTTGAAAGGATCATGAGCATGTTCTTCATGTGTCTTTTCATCCATAAATAGATTAGAAACACCATCTATTGATGAAACATGAGATGTATTATTGAAATCAGACTGGTCTAAGGCTACATAATTAGCTAATGCATTTAAAGCATGAGGCTCAACATGAAATCTGGCCAATGGTTCATAATTGATAGTAACTTTTGTCCCATAATGTGTATTGAAGAATAGAAAGGACCAATCTAAAGAGAGATAACCTCCTATTTTTTCTGTGAAATCTCTACATCAACATATAGCAAAATACAAAGGTAAATCCACAGCAATAACATCTTGTAAAATGGAAACTTTAAGACAAACATGTAATGTTACCTCCATATTTTGATGACACAAACTATATTTGTTGTAGTCCCATCAAGCTATAGCACACTCTTCTTTGTAGGTTCATACTACAAACCCAACTTTTCTGCAATTACTTTTGGCATAATTGTGTTACTTGCACCACTGTCAACCATGCAATTATGAACAAAATGCTTTCCAATAATTAGAGACAAATAAAATGGTGGTGGTTTCTTGATATCATGAGTGTTTAAGACCTTTTAAACCATCCATTTAACTTCTTTAATGCGGTCCTATTCCATTGTTCCAAAGACCATATTTTTCTATGTACTTCCTTTTCTTTTTTTTAAAGAAATCAGTAACTTAGCAAGTTCATGAGAAAGTAACTCTTTCGCCCTAGAATACTTAGAGCATCAAAGATTGAGATATTCACATTATGTTTTTTCATTACATCAACAATTTTAAAAGAAGCAACAATTTTGGAAATAGACTCTACTATTTTTTTAGCATAGGATTTACCAAAAAATTATTTTACTTCAAATGCTTTTGATATATGAGGTTTAACTAATCTTCTTGGATCAAATTGTAGTTGTTTCATTTTTTTACTAGCTAAAACACCTACTATTTTTTTGTGGAATAGTGGAACCACTAGGTGATTTGTGGCCTGTAGTTACTGTTTTATCTCGTGGATCTGTGGGAAGAATAGGTTTGTTTTGAAGCTTTTCACTTTCATGGGCCTTTTCTTGAGCTCTAGTAAGTAACAATAAAATCATTCTCTCTAAAATTTACTAATTTCTGTTTAGGTGCTTTCTTAACATGAGTTTCCTTTTTCCCACCCTCCATTTAAGGCATGAACAATGTATTAGGTTGAGGTTGTGTAATAAGACTTATATTCAGGAAAGCATTTAGGAAACTTGTAGCTAAATGAGGTTGATTACAAGGTTGACACCATTCCTTTGTAGCCATATTAACTGGGACTAAAGTGTTAGATGAACTAGGAGCCTTTGGGTCAAAATGCCTTTACGAATAAGGTTGCCTATAATTTTGATTCTTACGATAAGCCTACCTTTTTTGCTGGTTTTGTGATAAGGAGCTTGATTAGGCCTGCTAGGTAATGAGTCTATTTTCAATTAAAGTCATTTTATTTTCCATAGTCTGCAAAGATTTAAACACATCATCTGATGGGGATGCAATAACAGCTTCATAATGGTGGCAGGATGTGGGATAGGTGTCAAATCTGCTAAAAATGCATTGAAGGCCTTGGTGCTAACTTCCCGGCTTGAATAAGACTATTTTCAGCTCAAATAGTGATATCATAGGTTGTTGGGAGAGTTTCTCCTCCCATAGAATGAATCATAGTTGAAATATCATTATTTAGGGATCTAAGATAATAAAGAAAAGCATGATCAGCTTGAGGCTTGACACTTGCTGGAATTCTTTCCCAAGTTCTAGAAAAATGAATATTGAAACTAGCCATAAATTCATGAGGGGCTCTTTTAATTGTAGATAGCTGCTCTATAAGGGATAAATGATCTGAATTATCTTGAAATTATTTCAACAATTTACCACCTAACTCATCCCAAGTTCTTATGCTTCTAATCTCTAAATTTCTATACCATTGCAAGGATTTCCCTTTAAAGGATGTAGCTAAAAGTCTCAAAGCCACATCTTCATGAGTAATATTATGGACTGCACATAGGGCTGCAACATCTTTGATGTGCTCTATGGGTGTAACCTAATTTTCACCAATGAATGAAGGAAAGTTTTTCATGGAATCATTACGGATATCATGATAAAATGTAATTGCTAATAGGTTGCCATTAGTGAAGGTCAAAAAATTCCTAGGTGGTTGAATAGCCATTTGAATAACTGGGATCTGAATAGAGAAATTAATACGTGGAGATGGAATATTAGGAGGAGGGTTGTCAAAACCAGGCCTATTATAAGGTAGGGTGTTACCAACTCTTCTTCTTCTTGCAGAATTCAAAGGTAAAGAAATAAACTTAGAAGGAATTCCTCTTACCGATGATCTTGTAGTCACTTACGCATGGAACATGCTGAAAAAAATGGTATAAATCAGCTTTTGGAGTCGCCAAATAAATCTTTAAATATTTAGAATTAATTGTTTCAGCTTGTTGATCAAAAAGCAACTTTTATTTCTTTGTGAATCTACTTATAAATTACTATAATATCTTTGGCAGATCTGATTCGTTGTCCCACCGAGCGTACTCAAAAATTGTTATCTCTCAAAGTGAACCCTATAGAGAGATGGTTATAGGTTTTCTAAGCTTGAAAAATGGATCTCTCTCTTTTGTAGATACAATGGAAACTCATCAGTCTATGTGGTATACCTATTTTGAGGTGAGTCTTCGGTATCGAGCCGGTTTGTTTTTTATGTATCCTAATCTAATTTTCTCTTATTTGAGGGTAAAAGATAACTATAAATGGATTCAAAACTGGGGTGATACACCAAAATTGTTTGAGTTCTTTGACCGAGTACATGCATAATCGATATAAAAATAGATTTTAGATGCACAAACCAATAGTTTTTAATAGAATATTAAGGTGAAAACTTGATGCATTAAGGGAAATTTTCACAACAATACTATTAAGCTACACATGCACACTAATATCATGTAGAAATTATTAAATTTAAAACAAGGTAGGATGATTAATCAAGGAATTTGACATTCATAATGATTAATAAGAAATACACAAGAATGTAAATAATTGGAAAGGAAAATATGCTACTCATTCAAGGGGAAAACTTGTAAAACTGATTAAGCACTCTTGTGTGTCCAAAATTTTTCATTTGTGCTTTGCCAATGTATACAATATATAGAAAAATTATTCACCCGACCCTTCCTAAAAATAGACTAAAAATTGTACTCGCCCATGAATCCTATTTTTATCCTTTATCATGAATAAATAAAGGAATAAAATAAACATGCTAATACAATGAGGCATTAATATCCTTTGTTACAAAAATACAACTCAGTCAAACATCAATTGATAGTTCTATTTTTAATAAAGCTAGGTGAATAATTCAGCTAATAATAAACCTTGCTTGATGAGAAAGTCTTCTCAAATGTGCATGTAATCGATCTATTTTAGTGTCGTATGTGACATCTAAAATTTTGATCTAGTTGCCCCCTTGGATGCACAATGCAAAATAATATGTCCCTTTGTGAAAGCAAGATAATTATTTTGACTTAACACTTTTCAAAATTCAACCAAAAGTGGGGACCACTACAGCTCTAATGTTGACATCTCCATGCATAATTTTGTCCTCTTATGGTCACATGAGGAATTACACTCTTGAGAAAAAATAATTTGACCATTTTCAAAATCTCCCAGTATGGGGACCACTTGTGATATGAACACTTGTCTTCCTCTTGCTTTGACTTGGCATAATACCATGATTTAGAATACACATGGGGTCATTTTGTGAAATATTTTCATACTATAATCAGCCACTTTTGGATATTAACATAGTACCATCGAATGTATTAAGGTCATGGGACCTTAATCATTCATCGGTCTATTGGTTTGAACATGGCACTTTTGTTGTAACTTTTGCATTAGTCATGGCATACATCATATTGCTAGGTTATCTTTTGAACATCATTGCACACATGATTTATTTGGCCCCTTTTTTGGATATCATTGCATGCTATATACGACAACCTTTTGAGTATCATTTCATTTGATTAGTTGTTAGTATGTAACTATTTGGCATATGTTATAAAACCTTATCTAAGGTCAAATACAATGATTTATTCAATGGGGCTGGTCCCCTTCACCATGATGACTCACCCCTTCCTTTTTCTTTGTCGGTGACAATACGGTTAACCCTAGACTTAAATAGGTGGGTCAGATCAAACCATAGTTTGCTTTGAATTTTCTATCGGTCTGGGACCGTTGATTATGGTACTATATGAATGTTGATCGTTGATGCTCGAACCATGGTAAGCACGGTAGTTGGATTGTAGTTTAGATCTACATCGTCGATCTTGGTACCTTGAAAAATGAGTCATCGATTCTTTGAGATCCGATAAGTATGAAGTTTAGATTTATTACATTAATTTTGGTGATTCAATAAAATCCATAGATTTTGCACCATTTGATTTGAATCATTGATTTTCAAACCAAGGTTAGTGGGGTAGTTAGACTATGGTTTTGACCTTCCCCATTGATCTTGGTACTTTCAATCTATGACCATTGATCTTGACTCATTGAGTGAGTTAGGCTTAATGGTGGTTGAGCTTGGGTGAGTAAAAATATTGAACCCTAAATGATCATTTCATTTTCATTCTTTCTCTCTGGGGTGAATCCTTGCAAAATTTTTGGCACGAATGCCATTGTTGAAGCTTTTGAGCTCAATTCAATTCCTTTTATGGTCTCTACGGTGAGCTTTACAAGCGTATATATGATTCTTCTATGATTGTATAACCTTTATGAGCTCTAAGAGGTCCTAGTAGTGAATGGGAGACATCATGAAGACTTAGGGGTCCATTCTTTACAAATTTGAGCTCTCTAAAGTTTATAGCATGAAGTTTTGCATTCTATTAGGGCTTGACTTTTTGTGACCATTGATGGGTGTTTCAAGTTTTGGGTTCAACATTGGCCTTTGGGCTAATGTGCTTTTGTGGTTTTTCGAAGACTTGAGAAATCTCTCATGGCGGCCATTTTGAAGGTGAGTCCTCTAAATTTTTTTGGTTCATTGTCTTAATATCTCTATTTCTAACTTCCCTCCATTTGGAGCTCATTGAGGACATTGCATATCTACTCAGTTTCACTTTTGAATATTCTTATTTCTTTGGATTTATTGAAACCCTCGAATCTAGGGTTTCTATCTCAAGCTTGATCCATGGCTGAGTTCTCAATAATCTTCTTTGTCTTGCTTTAGATTTGCGTATTTACTCATGTGGGTTTTCTTAAAATGAGTATTTTTCTCAAACTAATACCTACCCATGTCGATACATGGCACATATCATATTGTAGAAAAATAAAATTTGTATTTTTTATTTTATTGATGTTTTGACTATGCTAGAAAATCATAATGTTTAGAGTTTTTCATTGTACAATGTTGTTGCTCCCCACATGTGGATTTGTTTTACTTACATGACTGGGAATTTATTTTTATTTTCTCCATTAGAAAGGTAACTTTTGATATGGGTTGTTTGCTTGTATTTCAAAGATCTTTTTTTACTTTTTATGGACATGATTCTTCCGATCAAAATCTATGTCTCGAGTGCATTTAGAGGCTAAAATAAAACTTGAAGCTCATGTTGTGTTTTCTCTTGGTGATATCATTTATTGAGCTCCCATGAAAATATTCAAGTTCTATAAATTGTAGATCGAGTGTATTTGTATATCTATGTGAGTCGATTACTTACTTCTATGAAATATACATCCTATATTTTTCTTTGACTATTTTGAAAACTTGAGAAATGATTTGATTCTTCTCTTGGTGGATGTTTAAACTGGAGGAAAACCTAGCCCCCATTTTAGGCTATTTGAGATATGTTTTTAGTTTTGAGCTCTCATGCCATGAAATGATACTTTACTTGAAATGTGAAGTTCTAGACATCTTGAAGTATTATATTTGGCGATGGCATGGAGTATTTGCTTTGAAGTTACACTTAATTTTTATATTGTCCATTTACTTAAGATCTCACTTTTTTAACATTTTGCTAAGAATAAATGCTTGTAACTCCAGAAGGTGTTTCTTATTGTGGATGCCTTTCTTGAAGTCAAGATATCTATGCTTTCCCTTTTCTAGATCTGAATATTTTTATATTAATTGCTTTTGTTTATAAATGTAGCTTTTTGTGTTTTAAAAACTATAAATGCCTTTTCTAGTGGCTTTTTTGGTTTATTTTTGAGCTATGTTATATGACTATCTTGAACTTTGAATTTAATCCATTTGGTTGTGACCTTCTTGAAAACCTGGTATACAACGTTGTACATGGTAATCTTTGATTCTATCATGAAATACTTTCAAGAATTGTAAGGAGATTTGAAAGTAATACTATTGCAATTTCTCATTCATCGTGATACTTAATATTAGTTATGATTGTTTTGTAGACCATGATGAAATGATTCTATGTTGTAACAACCGCTCTGATCACCCTTTTTATGTAGCCTTCAAGTTATAAAACTCCTTTCAATTGTATCGAGATATTCAAAGGGCTCAAATGAAATTTCATTATTGTACTATAACCATTTTAAACAATTGTTAGAAAATAAAGGCTTCTTACAACCTCTTGCATCTTGTCGTTTATTCTCCTTTTCTATCTCATTTTCTAAAAATAGTAGTTGGAGGCTTACAAATAATTAATACAAGCTATTATTATTTATTTTGTACTTGATTGGCATCGATTGTATGGATGAATTTATACACTATGCTTTCAAATTTATTGTTTCATTGATACAAAGTTATAATCATTATTTCTTTTAATTGTATCCTGAAACTTCAAAAACATAAGTTCTTCAGAACTTGTAAATAGATTCCTCCTTAAGCTTCAACCTTCTAATGATGCACTTATACTCATGTGACCTTATAGGTATCCATTGATTTGTAGTTTTAACTTGATTTTGAAATCTTGTGTTAAGACATTGAGGCTCTATAGTTGTCACATTGGTGTACTTTTGATTTTCTTTTAAAACTAGATCCCTCATCCATCTTCATGAGAAATATGTACTTTAAGAACTTGTTCCTTAAATGAAAACATTCTCGGCTAATGTATGATTGATGTTTCCATTATTTCTTCAATACCTCTTGATACTAAATAATATCCATAGAACATAGTTGTTGAAGTATGAAACTTGAAAGATACTATAAACTTGCATAGGCCATTTGTTTTTCATCATGAATATTGGATTATTTGTTATTCAAGGAAATGGTGAGGCTTGCTTTAAGATCTACTACTGATTGTTAACCTTGTATCATAATTTTATTTGTTGTTCCAGATGGTGATCCTTTGCAACTATATCTCTTATGACCTGTACTCTAATTTTTAGCTTCGACCCTTAGTTGGACCTGATTAATTTATTCCTTTATTGTAATCTATACTTTAACATATGCTTTACACTTGACTGTAACTTTTCATCATTGTGTAAGTCATTGATGTTTGTGTACTTGTCCAAGTATTGAGTTGGTTGCATTGTGAGTTGTAACTCTTCATCATGAATTATATTCTACATCCTTAGTTGTACTGTAACTGAAAATATTCTTTATCATGAGGTAACATGTGCTTATCTAAATCTCTAGCTTTTACTATACAATGCATTCTTTCCTTTTTCTATCCTATTTGATTTATCGACAAATTTCAAGCATGTACTAGTTTAAAATAGCATGATGGAAAGATGTAAAATGTCCATTTTATATGGCAAAGGCCTATCAAAATTTTCTAAGATATCCTTTTCCATTATGTTTCAACTGTAATCTTGTCTCATTTAAGTTAACTTCAGCCTCTAGTTTGAACTGAAATAAATGTACTTTTCTTATTCAAGTTATAGAATCTATCACTTCTTTCTTCTTAAATCTATGTGCACATTTATATAAACTGGTTAGAAAATATTTAGTATTTTTGGCCTCTCTTTTATTCCATATTTTTTCTCTTTCTTCTTTTTGAGTGAATGAGTCATGTATGTTGTTGCAGAATAGTGCTTTTATTAGTTGTGCCTTTGATCCTCATGTAACTTATACCTCCTGATGTTAAGAGATCCACTTGCATGAATTTGGATATTAAAGGAATATGGATCAACCCTAAGCTCAAAATTGACAATCCTTCATTTTCTTGTTTTTAGGTATAGTGCCATTTGCTAAGAAGCAAGGATGAAGATGGAGCAAGCTGGAGCTGAAATGCATCAACTGAAATGAAAGAAACCCAAGGAAATGATGGGTTTTTTCATACTCCTTTACTTTCTTTTTCATGCATATGTACCTCTTACTTCAATAGTTGTAATTTTACTTTTGAGTTACATCCCATGGCTTGTGTGGGAACATTTGAAATTCCTTATGAATAAAACATTGAATTATGAAACCAAGTTGTGTATTTCTTTCGCATTTCAGCTTTGTATATGGATTGTATGATGAATTAAACAACTCAATAACATAATTGAATGTATTTAATCATAACGGAAAGAAATTTAAAATACCTGTAACTTTAGAAATGAACGTTGATTTGCTACACTCTGCAACTATGGTTGTTGTTCCAAAACTTAAAACTTCATCTATTATGTATTTTCATTCTTCATCAAGTTTACGCATCTATTGTTCGGGGCCTTGTGTTCTTTTTCCAGAAGATAATCATGAAATTGCAGCCTACGGGATATGTTAAGTTTTGTAATAGCACACATAGCTGTAAATTTGATGTAATCATTATTTAATCCAACAGAAATAATATTGAACTGAAAGAATATCCCTAGATTAGGTTCACTTCACCAATTCCATCGTCGTAATGGAGTTTTGAGTTGCCCATTTTTTCACAAGTGAAATGTTTTTCAACATATGTTGATAGGTTCAACAAAATGTGTATTTTGGTTCGTTTTACTAAATAGGTTTAGGCAAGGATCTCGCACATTTGTTCTTAAAAATGTTTGGATCCATTTCGGATTCCCATTTCTATCATTTATGATTGTGATTCTCATTTTTCCAGAGAATTCTAGTTATCTTTGTGGAGATTGAAGGATACTAAGCTTAAGAAAAGTATTTCCTTTCATCAAAAAAATCGACAATCAAATAGAAGTGGTCAGTCGAACAATGGTACATTTGCTCAAAGGGTACTTGTTGAAAACATCCTAAAATTTGGGATGAACATTTGTATTATATACAACATTCTTATAATCGTGTTTTACATTCTTCAACTTTAAAATCTCCTTTCAAAACTTGTTTTGGTTATTTTTTTAAGTATCGTTTAGACTTATTTTTTGGAAAATAACTAGAATCAATGGTTGATGGAAATAATGATGCTCAAAATGCTCAAAGGTTCATTCAAAGGATTCGATGATTCGAAAGTTGTCTAAGAACAGTTAGAGAAAATTCAAGCAAAGTATAAGGCTAAGCATGAAAAACATCAAGTTGATCATCAATTCAAAGTTGATGATCAAGTTTGGCTTCATATCAACAAGGAAATATTGAAAGGTGAAGGTAGAAAGTTACAACCAATAAGGTATGGTCCTTTAAGGATTTTGGAAAATATTGTTACAAATGCTTTCTGATTATATTTTCCTTCTTAAATGAAAATCTATTCAAAGTGGTTAATGTGGAAATCTCAAAATTATATGAACCTCCTATGATCATAGATTAGGATGAATGTATTCAAGCTCCTAATATTGATGATTTTGCTCCTAAATTTCTTCATGAGTTACAGGAAGATGCTATTATTAACAGGAAAACTAGGACCTCACGAAGGGGTGATGTTGAGTACCTTCATGTGGGATTAAAAGGAATGCATCCAAACAAGGAAAAATGGATGGAAATCAGACAAGTGAGGGAAAAATACCCTCACCTTGATGATAATTAAGTAAAATTTTGGAGGTCCAAAAGCTCTAAGTGGGGAGGAATGATCTAGAGGATTTCCCTACAAAAATATTTTGATCAATTTTAGAAGTCTACAAAAACCATTGGCAAAGTCAAGATATCGGTAAGAGATTTCTGTCACTTTTTAAATGTGCAGAAAATGAGTCCGTGAGCAAAAGTTATTTATTTCAAAAGTTGATTCTTGACCACCGTAATTATTTTTAATCTTCAAAAATTTTAATTAGTTATGCTAACTAGTGATATTATGTAGGTGGAACATCTGGCTAATATTCCAACTACAAGATACCCTTAGTTAACATATTTTATTAATTCATAAATTAATCCTAAGATGTTTGTTTAATTAATCCTAGTAAAGAACCTTAAATTTATCAATTTTTGACCAAATCTCCTCTCCCAAGTTTTGGTGCATTTTTCCAAGGCAAGCCAATTTACGACCAATAAAATCTCCACAAGAGAAGGAGGAAGGAGGTTAACATCTTGTGGACTTAGTACACACATTAAATGGAGGATTTGATAAAGTCTAAAATTGGTAATATCCCATTATATGTGGGATTATTCCTCCATTTTTGATGCTAAAATACACTCATATGGATAAGAGAAAATCATGGGCTTTGGGAGGATTATTAGGAGATTTAATTGGGATTAAATTTACTAAATATACACTTAAGTGTGTATATATATACATGTATTTGTAAAGTTTCAAGGAAGGAAGAATACACATAGGTGTATTATTATTTGATTGTAGAGACGAGAATACGGAAGGAAGAATTTGGCAAAGGAGGATTTTATTTTCTTACAGGGAGTTTCTTCTACTGATAATCGCCAGACACAGGTTTATTGTAAGCTTACTCTGAGGAGTTGGATTATTATTATGAAGAGTTTTAATTAATTGATCGGAACACTCGTAGAGTGGACCCGGGGATGTAGCCAATTGGTGAACCCCACAAACAAACTTTTGTGTCACCGTGTTTTATTTTCTTATTGCTGCAAATTTTATGCCATTGAGTATTAATTTGTTTGATTTTTTTAATTAAAATTGCTGCATTTTAGGTATAATTTGGGAGAAATTATTCGGTTAAATCCATTTCAAGTTACTATGAAGTTTATTAAACTTGAATTTTTGGATCAGGTAAAACTAGACCAGCCCAAGTCGAGGTACTAGAAAAGAGTTTGTTCTTTAGAGCAGGAAAACTAAAACAAAGGCCCGATGCTAGGACAAAAGTCCAAAATTTAAGACAAACATTTCTCACCAGAATCATTGATGATCACACAGTACACCGAAATCAGAGTCATAGAGATATGCAAAAAATTAATAGTGAACAACTTAATTTACGTAAAGTCATTTTACACTAAGGTGTACCAATTAATAAATCAAGAAATTTAACAGTTGATAAATCAAAAAACAGATCTAAGCATAGTGGTTAAAATATGCATATGACAGATGGATGAAAGCTAAAAATACACGATGTGAATGGATGTCTATGGCTTGAAAACAGAAATCAAAACCCTTCAAACCAGAATGATTCAAAATGGTGGTTCCACGCAAATCGCAACAGGGTTTTGAAAAATAAAATACTCGGAGCTTATCCATTCAAGAATGAAAGCCAAACATAGAACCCATCTACTCAAACGAGTAGCATTCAAAAGTAGCACGGCCCAGATGATAAAATGGAGAGTCATTTGAGATCAGAAATCAAAGAAGCAAACCTTGGAGCCATAATAAAATCCATAGCTCGAAGCACCTTCTGTGGCAACCGAGTCATATTTAACAAAGTTCTGCTTCTTGGTCAAATTTCTAGAAATGTCGAGTGACCTAGATGATAACAAAAAACATCGGTTAAAACCTCAAGAGAATATAGAATTGGTAGACATTAATGTCTCAGATGCAAGCAATACCAAAAATGCGGCCCAACTATTGATTATAGCTAGGAACACACAGAAATATTACCAGCATTGGAAGCAAAAATTGCCAACCCTTGCGAACTATCAAAAATGTCTGAGCTATATTTTGAGGACCACGGCAAGCCATAATACAGATAAGAAAAATAGAGTTTGACCCATCTCATTTTTCTAAAAATGAACAGACATCAACCCAAATCACATATTTAAATAAAAATAAAGACGACAAGTATAAACACATGATCTCGTGAAGGGAAAGCAATCCCTTGTGTAGTTATGCAGGGGTCTGAGCGTAAAATTAAGTAAATATGCAAACCATATCAGTGCTACTAAGAGATATGTGTAATGACAATCTACAGAATGCAAAGAGTTACCTTATAATGGTGGTCGTAAATTAAAAAATAGAGCTTTTATAGAAGTAAAATAAAGAACAGAAGCCTTCTGAAAGATCAAATATTCATTCATGTCGGAAAAGAAAAATTTCCATAGTTTCACTAGCTCGCTTGAGATCTTACAAAATTATGAAGTTGTAACGCACCAAAAATACCAACACAAGAACAACACAGTGAAATACAGGATAACTTTTTTTTTTTACTTGCTTTGACTCAACACGACACAACATGTCGTCACAAGGTTACAACCAACACTTGGAACCACTTGTTACGGGGAAGACCACAAGGTCAGCACGGAAACGTTCACACTTATCAAGGATAATTTATTTTTCTTTTTTACGAGACAACATGGAAGTCCAACCACATGACACACTCACAGCTAGGGCAAGCCACAGTAAGAAATGGTTAGGGTTTATTTATTTTGGTAAGACACCCTTTAGCTCATGACTTAAGTTTTCAGAAGGAAATCAATATATGGTTTGCACAAATTCATCTAGGAGTTAATTTCTTATACACTGAAGAGTAGTTCACTCAAAGTCTTCTCCTACTTACTAAATCTTAATATCTTCCAGAAACTAACCATTGTTTTCCTTTAAGCTTGTTTAAGAGTTCACCCCAAAGGGATAGTGTTCGCTAGTTTAGCTAGGGTATCAATTAATAAATGTTTACTTCACAAAGGATGTTTTCATTTTGATCACTCCGGAAGCATTTGATTTCAAATAGATCACCTTTACATTTATTTGTTGAATATAAAATTATTATTTTGTTTAGCTTCTTTAAGGGTTAACAGACTCATTTTACTTTACTTATAAAATATTGTCAGCTAAGTCTTAGAAGATTTAACTTAATAATTTATTCTCAAGATCAAAGTTTTACAATACTCATATCAATGTAAAGATTGAATGCCATTTCTCACAAGGATAATTTCAAGCTTAACTACACAAGAACAAGACACTTTATTTCACCATTACCAAACAATACAAGGCAAGAGGTCATATCAACTCTCTTTACAAGCAATGTTACACAATTTACAACACATTGGACATTTTTACAAGGAACTTCATAATGGTACAGATGAAACTTTTACACTCTTTTCTTCTAGTCTACTCACATAATCCATCTGCACAAATATTAACTAAAAGTCGATTCGCAAGAAGCGAGCATGTTAAGGCTACACAATGCAATAGTAAGCTAACAATTAACAATATCAAGAAAGGAATATTCTAAATTCATAAATGGATAAAAACACAACTCACAACTCGATATTAATCTCATGAGAGAGAAAAATGAATCATCCAAAGGAGAAAGTCCAAATACTAGTAAGAACAAAATTACATAAATCAAGGCAAGACCTTATGGGTTGGGAACAAGAAAGTCAAGAGTGCTGATATCTCCTTCATGTAATCCTATGGGTTACGTGATTGGAATCAAAATTTACTCCATCCACTAAGGGGTCCAGAAGACAAAGCGTACTAATTATGATCGTGGCGCGAAACAAAAATGACGTTATCCAATTCTTCCAGGGGGCTTCAAAGTAATATGGGTTCGATGCCCTTAAAAGAACACAACTATAGTTTTGGTTTTAACCAAGGAGTTTACCACTACCTCCTTATCAGATTTCTTAAAACGTAGTACTAGATAACCACAACAAATCCACTTTTCCAAAAGCATACGAAAGAGACATAGAAAGGGCCATTATTCTACCAACTAACCCTATCCTAATTGTCAACTTCTCTACATAATATAAGGAAGACTAAACCCAAAAGTCATTAATAATTTTTATATAATTGACAATGTCAATAAACATTAAAATAAAAATTGATTTCCCTAACAAGGCCACAAAATGGGACCTTTTATTTACAAATTTGAAGTATAAGGTATTCGAGTTCGAAAACAAAGGGATTCGATACGCAGAGGGCAAAACACCAACGATGCCCCAGGACTCAAAAGACCTTACTACGAGTGACAAGCACAAACCAAGAACCAACGCACCTAGCTATCGTAAGGTTACGCGGTGCGGTCGTGGCTAGAAGTTCTATGAACTCCTTGCCAAAGGTATAGAAGATGGAAAATTTTACCCGATCCATGTGGGCTTATCGAGGAAAAGTCTTAGCAAACATCAAACAGAGATAAATATAACAGCCACCTATGAAATTATCACTGAAATCAGCATCTTACGAAAAGCGAGTTCACGAGTCCAAGCCATGGATTCACCTACAACTTTTGTTTGATCTAGCTAGTGATAGCTTGCTTTGCGACCCTTAATAAAAATTGAAGAGATTTCATTCAGTTAAACTTACAATGTTTCCCCTTGCTTTAATCATACAAGAGTTTACATCAAGAATTAGGTATAGTAATTCTCTCAACACGTGGAGGCCAAAATAGATGCCAGGTTATCCCTCATCTAGACTAGGTACAACGATCAACCATGTAAGTTCTAAAACAAACCCCAAATGCCATTTTCTAATCAAACATAAAGTAAGGAATGCCCATAGGCTTAAACAAGTTTCGAGACACAACGTCACTATTAATGTACCTTTTAGCAAAACAGAGAGCCCTAAACAGAAATGCGTATTTATTCAACCAAAAGAGGTATGTAGGCTTAACCTTCTATTTAGTAACCTTCATTATAATTACCATCACAGATTTTTTTAAAGAAAGTCATATAAGCAAACAAAACTCAATAATGTTTCCTTCCTACGAACTAGATTATCACTCAATATTGCAGGTAACCCATTTAGACAAATATGAAATAGAGTAAGCTATAAGAGAGGAAGGAACATTCCAAGCAAAATCAGTGAAATTGGAATGAGATTTAAAGGAACAACCACACAATCAGCGAAAGGATATAAACAACCATGAAAACATCTAGTCTAGGTGCCATTCAAGAGGAAAGAAAATTCATTTCAAGATCTTTGAAAGAAGGTAGAAAACTATTACAAGGGTAGATTTAACATGCCTGGTTTAAAATGCCATCTCCATATGCATATGATTGTTTCAATGACGTTGCTTGCCTTTAACCCAAAGTGCTTTGCGAGCTCGAGCTAGCGCCACAATCACGCAGTGAAAAACAGCTACAAACCAACCCCATGATTTGAAGCTCGGACACGAGACATATTGATTACACCACGCTCCTGGCTCGGGTAGGCATCTACCGTGATGATACACAACCTTTTCCTTCATCAGATTTGGGGACAACATCTAACACACGGTGCAAACGTTTCAGCTATAGCCTGAAAGGCGTGATTATTCCAACAGAAAACTTTATGCTTGCCAGCTTGGTGACACGCTGAAGAAGCTCATATAATAGCAGAGTAAATTGTGTTTCATGAATATTCTGATATGAAACAGGCCCGCCTCTATGAGGTTCTCTTCCATGAGTTACATCAAACAGCAAGAAGATCTCTAAAGAGAATCTTTGTAAATAAATTTCATCAGGTCTCCTGGTAACAGCCACACTGTCACTTAATCGATTTTGATAAAAAATATCTGGTAGGAGAATCTCGAATTTGAGGGTGCATTCGACACTTAACAGAAAATAACATAGCAACAGATGTGCATTGAGGATGTCGAGGCCTGAAATGGCGAAGTAGGCGAGAGTGAGACGATTAGTGTCCTGCTCCATAACCGATCTGCTCCATTGTTCGGCTCCCACACTATTCTTTACCCTCTCGTCATCAGGAACAGGGACCATACCAGCCATTTGAGGCCAACAGTTTCCTTCAGGACCCAAAACCCCATATTCTACTCTGCTTATGACTGCCCTAGCATAAGGATCCACCAAAATGCACGAAGGATCATAGCGGTGGCCTTCTTCAGGACAATATTGTCCATCAACTTGATAATCATACAACAACATATCATCAAACTTTCCAGGAAGAAATGTGCGCCATACATCTCCTATTTTATTCAGTAGCAGGTCGAGAGAAAATATGCTTTGTTACCTTACCCTTCAGCAGAACAGAAAAGGTAAAAGGCATAATGTCACGGAAGTAGCTTGCGAAGAAAGAACAGCAAGTTAACGCCTCCATTTGTTTTCTGTATCTTCGTATCAAACCACCATATCAACCCATGGTAAGGCACTAGAATAACCTCCGGCCAGAACAGAAACAGTCGTGAATGTAATCTCAGCCGCACTTGCAAAACAAGCCTCAAGATTTGATCGAGCTTCTTCCATGTTAAATTCATCACCTGGACAGAGCGACTTTCCACAATGAAAGGCAAGACAGCTCAACAAACCTTTATCTCGTTCTTCAACTACCGCTGCAAGATTTTGCACAACTGGTCACGACTGGTCGCGTGCAACCAGAACACCAGGCTCAACACCAGCGGTGCCTTGGGATCGCCCTGCAGCTGTCGCACTTCACTCTCTCTGGAGGCCACTTATTTTCTGAGATAAGTTTACTTCTCTGCTCTGTAGCTGCTGCATAAAGCCAACACTTCCTCACGGCACTCTCTTCGGAGAAAATTTTGGTTCTACGCTCCACTGAAACTACCTGTACAGCACGATTTGAGAATCCACAGTCCAGAACACGGTGTAGCAATTTATCTGTCGCAACATCTGAAGGAGCACAAGCAAGCATTCGTGGTTCAGGGCAGGAAGAAGGAGGCGTCTAGGAGAAAACGTGAGAAAAGGAACTTGACAGCAAGATTTCAATGCCTTCTCAACCACTCCACATGCAGGCAAATCCACGGGAGATCTCACGCGGTCCGAGAGGAAGCAAGCAGGTCAAACAAGAAAGCAAAAGATTTGCAAATCAGGAAAATCGGTGGGTGCGGCCACCAGCAAGGTTTCCATCATGTCAGAAAATTAATTTCTCCATCCTCCACGCCAAGGAGATGATGCTGACCGAGTCCGGTAAAGGTGGGGGTCATTACCGAAGTGATTAGGGTTTCAATTACTTTTCCCCCTCTAACTGAGCAATGAGTCAACTCGACTCTGGATTAGGATACAATACACACGTATCAACACAAACAAAAACCCAAAGCTAACAGAGGTTGAAAATTCCACCGACAAAGCATCATGGGTCGAATCATAAGCGAGGGGACTATTTCCCATTAAATCATTTGTGTTTTACCTTTGTTCAGGTCTGAAAACTATAACATACCAAAAATATAAAAAGGAGCTCGACTAAAATATGTGCAATGACCAAGTGAAAAGGAGTCGAGCATTAAGATTCAACATCATAACATGTCAACCAATAATGACCTTTCAGCATTATTACTTCTTTTTCGCAAAAGAAAGGATAATTGCTAATTATTTGCGAGGTTCAAATGCATCTACATAAATGGTTCCGTAAGGGTTTTGCATGTACCACAAATGACTCAAGGGGAAGCATTTAATCATTTTCAAGAGAGTATGTTTCTTTCAGCACATGAGGATCTGATTTTGGCACAAGAACAAAAGGGGAAGCCAAATGCTATCTTGGTAAATTTTGAAACAGTTAATCATGTGGCTCTAAATCGTGAAATTAAAGCACAAGTCATAGCTGATTTTGTTGTAGAAGTTATTTGATTAAAGAAAATCACCATGGAGGCTAATGTAAGTGACCAAATTGTTGTACCAACTCATGAAAATAAAAATAATATTATCGGTAAGTGTTTTGAGCCACTTACTTTTCGAGAAAAGGTTGTTGCTGTAAGAAATCAATTTAAGATAGGTGTTGTTCCATTCAATATTATTGATCATATGAAGAAATATAACATTACTATGAGCATTTGGGATACATTTTCTAATCTTGGACAAAAATATTTTCTAGTCCAAGAGCTTTCGCGTCTAAAACTACAATCCAAATAGGTTGAATGTGTAGAAAACACAACCAACATGGTGATGGCAATTGTAGAATAGAAAACTAAAGGGCCAAAGCAACAAGTTTTCAACCAAAAAAGCAAAAAGAGGTAAAACAACGGTTAAATAAATCGAAGTGCTTAACCCACTTCCCTTCTACATTTCTTTGATTTTGGGAAATTCTTTGGTTCATAATTATATGGTTGATAGTGGAGCTAGCAATGTATTGATATGCTAAAGTTAGTGGCTGAAAAGTCGGGTCTTAATGACCTTTCAACATTATTATTTCTTTTGCAAAAGAAAGGATAATTGCTAATTATTTGCAAGTGTACATATGGCAAAAATATTATAACTCTACATGTTATCACATGAAAACAAATGAAAATTATTTATTTTATCACGCGAGATAAAGATAGACGGGTGTCACATTAGTGCACTAGATGACAAATATGTGTTTTACATGCACATGATGACAACTTGTAGATCAATAAAAATACAAAAATAGCATTTGATTATCCAACCAATCCATTAATTTTCGCTAAGGCTCCCATACACCTAAGCTTGGAGGCATTTTCGGTAAAAATGCGATTGACCAAAAGCTATTATTAGCTTGTTATGTTAATTGAATTATGCAAGTGGGTTGAGTGCATGTAAAATTAGCCTTGGAGTGATCTTGAAGTTAGCTAGAATTAGGAGAATCTATTTTTGGGAATGTGGGTGAATAAATTTTCCTATATATTATGTGCACTAGAAGGCACAAAGGGTGGGAAATTATTTTTACAAGATTATCTTTGTAAATTTGTACTTGAGAGCCTTAGTGAATAAAGAAAGATGATTTATTCATCTATAGTGGGAATTATTTTGTAGTGTTTTAAAATAAATTAGATGCATGTAATAGTGAATATTGTCAATTCCTTATGTATTTAATAATTTCTCAAAGACTGTATGATCTTGTATAGCTATTTGTAAACATATAAGTATATTTAGGAACTGTGAATACAGATTTGGTTAAACAATGTATGAAGTAAAGTTGTTCATCTTTTCATCTTTTATCAAGTGTTTGATATAAATAATTCTCACACATATTTGGTGTATCACCTTATACTATTTTAAGTTTTTCTTTCTTCTAACACTCATCTCGGCAAGAAATATAGATTTTCGTTGATTCATCAATGGGAGCTAGCTCTTACCGAGTTTTCCTCATTACGAGATGCCCACAACTAAGAGGAAATCAAATAGTTTTAGTCCAAATCAGAAGTTAGACTACCATCCGAACAAGGAGTATTTTGGATCAATTATCGTTTTTGGCACACCTCATGGGACTACAACCAATTTTTGGATTTATTTTCAACACGTAGTCAATGACGAATTTCTCGGATGGATTTTCCTAAAGAGTTAATTGTTCAAGATCAGCAACATGTTTTATCAGTTATTGGCACACATCATGAATTAATTGAATATTTAAGAGTTACACTCCTTAAAGAACAACTTAATCAAGACTAACAACATGCTTCCTTAAAAATTTTATAGGAAGAACAAGATAGATGTTTGTTGTTACAAGATCAAGAATAATCTTTTTAGGAGGGTATAGAATGATCTTTTTGTAAGATCTATTCTTGCGATCAGAACTAGAGCACTAGTAAGTTGTCTTCCCCCGATTTTGTTCAATTGCCTTTAAATTCAGCTAGAAGAATAAGGGTTTGAAATACTGCAGCTTATAATAGGCCCGGTTTTGGTAACCCTCCTCCTCTTGCTTCACCACGTGTTAATCTCTTTATTCAAATCCTAGTAATCACAATGCATCGGCAACTTAAAACCTTTGTGAAATTTAATAATGGCATTCCTCTTATAATTTAGGTTTATCATGATATACCACCCGCTATTCAAAAAGGTCTTCCATTTTTTACTAGAGAAAAGTAAGTTACCCCAATTGAACATATTAGAGATGTAAAGACCCTTTTTTTAGTACATAATATCACACATAAGGATGTTGCTCTAAGGCTACTAGTTGCTTTTTTCAAAGGTCAAGCCCTACAATGGTACATAAAATTAGTAGTAGGGAGAATAAGCACTTGGGATGTTTTAGGAACTGCATTGTGTAGGAAATTTGAAGATAAAACAAACCATCTATCCCTTATTGAAAAGTTGTCCACTATTAACCATGCACTCCAAGATGTCATGCCCAATTTTAATTTAACATGTACCAGAATTTGGGAAAGAATTCAAATTGCATCAAGCCTTTAGAAAAACACACTTTTAATATTATTTACGTGTATTAAATAGTAACATTGTTGTCATCATTCAATCTATGTGTGGAACCACTCTTCGCTCATCCTTTGACATTGTAATAAGGGCTGGAAATAGCCTTATACAAGATGGAAAATTGGCTACCATACTTGCTTATGCCTATCAATGCTAAGTTAGCTCCTATTCCGTCGATTGAGAAAGCATTTGTAGTTCCTACGATTCATCCTAGTTAAATAGATAACTTGGAAGGGGTTGTTAAAACTATGGGAAACAAGATTGTGCAATTAGAAAGGAATCAAACACAAGCAAGCAGGCCATATCAGCCACCTTTTTTGAATTTCAGAAATCACATAACTCTTGCTCAAGGTTATAGACCATATCAGGAACAACCAACTATTACAACATCAATGCCTTTTGCTACAGCAAATCCTAATGCCCCTGCAACTTCAAGAGCATTAGTTCTCATGAAAAAAATACTACCTAGGATGGTAGAGTGTAGCCTAATGGTTCAAATGCATCTACATAAATGGTTCCGTAAGGGTTTTGCATACCACAAATGACTCAAGGGAAGCATTTAATCATTTTCAAGAGAGTATGTTTCTTTCAAAGACATGAGGATCTGATTTTGGCACAAGAATAAAAGGGGAAGCAAAATGCTATCTTGGTAAACTTTGAAATAGATGATCATGTGGCTCTAAATCATGAAATTAAAGCACAAGCCATAGTTGATTTTGTTGTAGAAGTTACTTGATTAAAGAAAATCACCATGGAGGCTAATGTAAGTGACCAAATTGTTGTACCAACTCATGAAAATAAAAATAATACTACTTGTAAGTGTTTTGAGCCACTTACTTTTTAAGAAAAGGTTATTCTATAAGAAATCAATTTAGGATAGGTTTTGTTCCATTCAATATTAGTGATCATATGAAGAAATATAACATTACTATGAGCATTTGGGATACATTTTCTAATCTTGGAAAAAATATTTTCTAGTCCAAGAGATTTCATGTCTAAAAGTACAATCCAAATAGGTTGAATGTGTAGAAAACACCACCAACATGGTGATGGCAATTGTAGAATAGAAAACTAAAGGGCCAAAGCAACAAGTTTTTCAACCAAAAAAAAGCAAAAAAAGAGGTAAAACAATGGTTAATGAAATCAAAGTGCTTAACGCACTTACCTTCTACATTTCTTTGATTTTGGGAAATTCTTTGGTTCACAATTGTATGGTTGATAGTGGAGCTAGCAGTATTGTTATGCTAAAGTTAGTGGCTGAAAAGCTGGGTCTTAAGTATGAACCAAGTAGCGAAGGATTTTTGTAGCTTGATGGTCCATTTTTTAAGACCATTAGAATTATTAAGGATTTATAACTAACTTTGCATGCATTTCCAAGTGTTACAATCTTACAGGATGTGATGGTGGTGGATCTACCACCTTATTTTTTTATGTGCTTATCTAGAGACTTCACATCCAAGATTGGCGGTTACCTTTCAATGAGATAGGACTTATTTAGTTTTGAAACTCTTTATGGAGCTAAGGTAACTATTAATTCATAGCCCTTGTCAAATTTTCATGTTGATCCTTTTACACCTAGTGTTTTTAATGCAAATTATGTTGTAAGTGAAGAACAACTAGATGAATTTGAAGCTGAAACTTGTTATGCCTTAAGGTGTCCTGGATCTATTCAAAGATCATCAAATTGATTAATATCATTTCCATGACCCGTGGAAAATTATTGAAGAACATGAAGGACAAGGCCTTGGAGTGTATTGTATTCATAATGACAACATCAGTAACTCCTTTGGAGAGAGAAAATCAGCAAGATAATAATTTTTGGAAACTTTATTTTGATCGCTTCAAAAAATAGCATGATTTAGGAAATGGTTTTATGCTTATATCACCTTCTAAACAACAATATTTTACCACCATTAAGTTCTAGTCTTATTTTTCTAACAATGTTTTAGAATATGAAGCCCATATTCATGGTTTAGAATGGGCAAGAAAAAAGAAAATCACAAATTTATAGATTTTTTGGGATAACGAGCTTGTTATTCACCATTTTAGAGGTTCTAATACTTGCAAAAATACTTTCATGAGAACTTATTAGAATAGCGTATGGGATGTACTCGATGATTTCCTTTTGTGTTAATGTTCAAGTTATCCACAGAGATAAAAATAAACATGCTTATAGACTTTGTGCAATCGGATGATAATTTGAAACTTTTGTTGATGTTAGAAGTGAAAATTCTTAGCCAAAAATCAAGGTTTTGGTGAGAACTCTAGTTCTAGATATTGATATGCATTGGCAAGTTTTCCATAAATGATACACACATAATCAATTTTCTAGAAGAAGAAGCATAATTTTCTGCTCAAAACCAAGGAAAATTGTAGAATCGCTAAGAAGATTAGATAGTACAACTGAAAATAAACAATATTTTAAAATTCCTTGTAACCTCGAAATTATTTTCAGTGAAAATGAAAAAATGAATCATGAGAGGGTTATAGTTATGTAGATACAAATCACCATAAAAAATTCACCATTTTTTAGGGTAAGAGTCTTAATCTTGACAAATTTTGTTCAAAATCGAGGACTCTTTTATTCATCTTTATAAAGAGTATGCAAATGTTTTTTCTTGGCAATAGAGTGATTTAAGAGGTTTTGATCCCTCTTTAGCTTAGCATACCATTAAATTAGAGGTTGATTCAAAGCCAGTTAGATAGAACCAAAGACCAATCAATCCCAAGTTGGAACCCTTAATGCAGATAGAGCTTGAAAAACTCATCAAGTCTTCCATTATCTTCCCCATTAAGAACTCCACTTGGGTGGCTAATCTTTACCATTGAGAAATTATAAGGGTGAAATTAGGTTATGTGTTGATTTCCATGATTTAAATAAGGATTCTCTTAAGGATCATTATCCTTTTCCTTTCATAAAGTAGAGTTTGCAGTTAGTTGCTAGTTTAGAGAGATATTCCTTGGTTGAGTAATATAGTGGATACAATCAAATGATTGTCAATGAGGAAGATCAGTAGAAAACATCATTTACTACAAAATGGGGCACTTATGGTTACAAAAATATGTCATTTGATTTATTAATAGCTTGTGCAACTTTTCAATGTGCTATGGACATGGATTTCTAAGGTATTATCAATAAGATTTTCTTAGTTTATTTTGATGATATCACCATTTTTTTGAAACTTGTAAGTGATCATCTACTAAGCTCAAATCAGTCCTTAAAAGGTGCGAGAGAGTTTGTGTTTAACTTAATCCTAAAAGTATGTGTTTTCAGTCCATGAAGGAAAGCTTCTTCTCATATTATTTCCAAAGATGGTATGATGATTGATCATGATAGATTAAGTGTTATTCTTGCTTTAGGATTACCAAAAAATAAAAAAGCACTTAAAAGTTTCCTTGGAAAAATCAATTTCATAAGAAGATACATTGCTGATTTTGCTACACTTTCAAAACCTTTGACCAACATGCTCAAGAAAGATCAAATTTTAATTTTTCAAAAGGAGTGAATAGTTTTGATGCCATCAAACAAGCTATAGTTTTGACCCAATGCTTATCAATCTTGATTTCTCAAAATATTTCACATTGTATGCTTATGCTAACATGGATATTATTGCAGCAATTTCAACGTAGTAGAATCAAGAAAATTGGAGCAGCCTATTGCTTTTTTAGAAAAATTATAATGGAGTATGAAACAAGGTATTCATTCATTGAGAAACATGTACTTTCAATTGTTAGATATCTTAAGAAGTTCAGAATTTTCTCTCTAACAAAAGAATTAATCGATGTTTGCACATTCAAGCATTAAAGAATTTATGTTGAATAAAGATATATCAAAAATAGATCATGTCGGATAACTCGAGTTATGGAAGTATGATATCATCATTAAAGTGAACAAGCTGATTATATGCAAAGGATTATGTGAACACTTGGCTCAAGACATGGATGAAAGTAAGGAAGTAGTTTATTTGTAGAGAATGAGCTTGAAAATTGAGAAAAACAATAGCATACAGATTGGATCCTTAACATGTCCAGTATCTTTAACATGGTATTTACCCACCAGGTTTGGACAACTCAAAAAGAAGGCATTTTAGACTTCATTCTATTCCTTATTTTTTGGTTGGTGATCTGTTATTCAAGAATTTTTTCAATGGTGTCGTGTTAAAATGTGTTGATCCATGCTAAGTTAAAAAATTGTTTGAGCGATTCATGATAACCTAGGAGGATGGCACTATTTAGCTAAAACTACAGCCTCAAAATCATGAAACGAGGCTATTATTAGACTACAATTTTCAAGAAAACCATGCATGGGTAAGGAAATGTCAGAAATGTGCCTTCATTATAGGAAAAAAATATTTGTTTCCTTGTACCATTACAACCTATTTTAGCTAATAAAATCTTTGTTAGCATAATTTAGCATAGACATATTTATTGCATTTTATTGCATTGTCTTTTATTTAATAATGTGCAACATGTGCACTCTAGTCTAGTGACTTGCATTCAATATTGTTATGTTGGATAACATTCAATATTGGTATTAGTAGTAATTACATGTGCATGTGAGATGGGTCTTATCATCTTGTAGTTGGTGCCTGATAGGGTGTCATGTCTATCCATATGAGGCTGTCTAATATCTATAAATATTATAGCTCTTGCATTGTTATGTAATCTGATTTCATGATCAATAATATTTGTGAGGCTTCCGTCCCTCTTTGGTCATTACAATCTTATTATATTCTATCATTTGGTATCAAAGCTATACCATTATTATCATTTGGTATCAGAGTAGGTTCTATCCAAGCAAGGTTGAAGAGGAGCACTATTAGAGAGGATCCATTGGAGAAGAAGATCTACATCAAAGGAGAGCCATTGAAGCATCCCACAGCCTCCATTCCTTCCAAGCATCCCTCAACTAAAATTTGACCTATCCACTTATTTGGAAGGTAATTTTTTTTTGATTAGTCATTGGCATAGCCAATTGATCCAACATATTGGCGGAATATTTCAGATTTGGAGATCTTTAAAAAAAAATCTTGAAAAAAAAAAAAAAAAAAGATTTGTGAAAAAAGAGATCTTAAAAAAAAGGAGAAAGATCTTGAAAAAAATTGCAAATCTAAAAAAAAAAGTGAAAAAAAGCCCTAAAAAAAAATTAGATCTGAATGTGGAGGTGTGAAGAATTCGGAGCGAAAGGTTGAGCAGATCCAGTCAACAAAATTCCAGCAGATAGCTCTTAGAAAAAAGACGTAACTTTTTCATACAATGTCGGATTGATGTGCCTTTTTTTCTAGAAATATAAGAAGGTGGCACACAACTTTGTAGTTTACATCATCTTCATATTCAGCCTCTACATGTGACGAAAAGTCTCTACAAGTAAGATCAGTTTTCGAAAAAAAATTAGAGCTAGCTGGTAAATTGGTACGATCTCAAAAATTAAGATTCATATATTTTGAAATTTTGTGGGTTTCAAGAAAAATATTGTATAATATTGCTATCAAAATTTTAGAAAAACCCAGATCACGGTTTGTGAGAAAAGGTGAAAACAATATTCGATTGTTTGTTTAGATCTTGGGAACAAACGGGTCAGTGGTTCAATTCCCACTCTCTCCATATTTTTTATTAAATTTTTTTTTATAGAAAATTTGAGAAATTACTAAATTTTGGGAGATTTCAAAATTTAGAAGCTCACCAAACACATTTAGAGCCACCACTAAATTTAGCGGAAAAACACCTATTGGGGGGTAAAAAATATTTTTGGCCTAAATTGTGTATTTTGTGATTCTAGACCCTTTTTTCTAAAAAGGGGGGACACAAAAACTTCATTTTGATGTACTTTTAGAGAATGTTGTACTAATCTTGGTGCATAAAGTGAAAAAAAAAAGTGCAAACTTTTTATTTTATGTTTGGTTCTATCACACGAGATCTTTGATCTCATAGTAGCGTTCGGTATATACGGTGCCTCTGGGAAGCGCTTACGGGTGATGCCATCGTGACTACTGCTGCACTTAACACCTAACATATTTTCCTAAACTTTGTCTGGGCTTTGACCCTATAAAATCGATGGGGAGTAATAAGGACACAATACACACACATTTGAGCCCTCCCATCCATTTGTGCTTTGCACAAACCCCCTCTCCGTATCTATATACGTACCACGTACTAAATTATTTCACGTGTGTTAACACCTCTTTGCATCTTGTGAGTATATTGAAAGGGTGATCTTCTTCCACGTATTGTGGGTATATAAGAAGGGAGCATATATAGAAAGGTTTGGTATATCGGCCTGACGGTATATTGAGAGGGAGACCATAAACCTGGAGTGATAAGAGCCTTACCTTTTGTCAGAAATTCAGAGTTTTAGAAATTTAGATTGCAGAAATGGGTGCACAAGCACCAAAGTTCTTCTTTCCAGATTCACAACTACTTAGAGGAGACAACTATGTTGCATGGAAACCAAAGATCAAGATGTTACTTGAGTTTGAAGACCTATGGAAAGTTGTAGATGGAAAAACAACAAGATCACTTGATGATGGAAGACAACAAGTTCAATTTGACAGGGCCAATCAAAAGGCCAAGTTGATCATCTTGTTTAGCGTAATAGATGATGTGCAACCCCACATTAGAGATGCCACATCGGCCAAGGATGCATGGGATAAGTTGAGCACAGTCTATGAGGCAAAGAACAAGAATGCCATTCTCAACCTACTATCACAACCGCATACTCAAGTTCAAGCACAATGAGAAGGTTGAATTTTTTTGAGACGAGTTACTACTTTGAGGGCATCTCTATTGGCATTGAGAAAGAGATAAGTGATGAAGACCTTGTACTAATTGTGTTGTAAGCACTTCCTCCTTCCTAAAGAATCTTTGTGAGAACTATCAATATGAGTGAACACACAATCACCTTTGAGAAGTTGGTCAATGTACTCCAACAAGAAGTGGAAATCAACAACAAAGATCATGAAGATGAGAAAGCACTATCTTCCAATCATAAAGGAAAGGAGAAATTTCAGTCTAATCACAAGAAGTCCCAACAAAATCAAAGTCAACAAAGGTACCAAAGTCAATGAGACAACACCAAGAAGTGTCCCATTTGCAATAGAGGGGGATATGACATCAAATATTGTTGGTACAATTCCTACAAAAATGGTTTATCAAGCAATTCAAAACCTAACAACCAACAGGGTAACAACAATTCAAATCAAGGGAAGTCAAACAATAACAACAATCAAGGGTAGAAAAATGGTAATTGGCAAAGAAAACCCAAACAACAAGGGTACATTGCCGAACATGAGGATGATTCAGATGAAGGACACCACATGTATTCTGCTCAATTTGATGAAGAAACCAAGTCCACACAAGATATCTAGTATGTTGACTCGGGTGCAACTCGACACATGACTGGATGCAAGGATTGGTTCTACACACTACGTGACTCACCTAACAAGAACCATGTGTCATTAGGTGATGACTCATCATACAATGTCAAGGGGATTGGAAACATTTCACTACCTCTTGGAAAGCATGACTGCAAAATCACAGATGTATTGTATGTACCTGGGTTGACCAAGAATTTGCTATCAGTTAGTCAACTCCTTGATCACAACTTGAAGTTGGATTTTGATAGTAATAATGGAGAAAAAGTGTGCTTGATAAGAGATAAGTCAAGAGGTTCCAAGATTATAGCAAGAGCCTCCAATGTGGGACGCATGTTCCAACTTGATTTTGTCCATAAGGATGATCAAGCTCTAGTGGCGAAAGACACACAATTTATAGAACTATGGCATCACGAATATGGTCACATCAGTTTTGGCTATCTCCAAACACTTCAAAAGGGCAACATGATGAAAAAGGATTATCGACACTCAAGCACACAACAACGACAAGTGTCACAATTACCTAGTGGAAAGCAACACAGAGTACCCTTCCGAAGAACACATATAGAGCTAAGGGAAAGCTTGATTTGGTGCACACCGATCTTTACGGGCCCATGTAACCAAGTCATTACGGATGTCAATACTTCATGCTTTTTTTATGACTACTCAAGAAATATGTGGATATATTGTCTAAGAAACAAGATTCAAACCTTTGAGACATTTCAGAAGTTCAAAGCACTTGTTGAGAATGAAGTTGGTCGCAAGATCAAAACTCTCCGCTCAGATCGAGGGGGGGAATTCACAAGCAATGAGTTCAAGACTTACCTGGAAGCTAATGGGATTCGTTACCAAATGCCTCCTACTCACACACCACAGGAGAATGGTATAGTTGAGAGAAGGAATCATATTATCATGGAAATGGTGCATTGTATGATTGACTTAGGTTTAACAAAGACATTTTGGGCAAAAGCTGCAAGAACTGCAGTCTATTTGTTGAATAGAGTGCCCACAATAGCTCTTGAAGGAGTGACACCTCAAGAATCATGGTCAAATCGGAAACCATCAATTACACACCTAAGAGTATTTGGGTGTAAAGCTAGCATGCACATACCCAAGAAGAACAGGAACAAGTTGGATATGAAAGCTGAGAAACTGATATTCATTGGATACAGTGAAGAAGCACTTGGGTATAGATTATGGGATCCAAAATCAAAGAAAGTATACACAAGTAGGGATGTTGAGTTCTTTGAGAAGAAACAAGCAGATGCTCCACTCAACGAATCAAAAAACATGAAGAATACACCTCTTGTGAAGACAGAATTTGATGTTCCCACTGAAGATGAAAGTGATGAATTAGATGATGGTGAAAACTTGGATCCACCACAAGCCAATGAAACAACTAATAAGTTACCTAAATGGTATACTCAATTAATAAGAGATGCAAATTTGGATGAAGCACCTAGCACATCATCCAATCCTAGACCTAGAACTCGCAGTCAAGCTCGTGAAGAGGTCAATTATGCCCTAATGAGTAGAGTTGTTGAAATAGTTGAGCCATCTATAGTTCAGGAAGCCCTACAATCAAAATCTTGGAAAGATGCCATGGATTCAGAGTATCAGTCAGTGATGAAGAACAACACATGGTAACTTGTCGACCTTCCACCAAGGAAGAAACCCATTGGATGCAGATGGATATTCAAGACTAAGTACAAATCGACTATTGACAAGTATAAAGCAAGGCTTGTAGCAAAGGGGTATGCACAACAAGAAGGCATTGATTATGAGGAGACATTTACTCCCACATCCAAGATCAAGACAATCAGGATGATCTTTGCTCTAGCTACACAATTTGGTTGGAAAGTCCACTAGATGGATGTGAAAAGTGCCTTTCTTAATGGATATTTTCAAGAAGAAGTCTATATGACTCGAGATGATGGTTATGTAATACCGGGAAAAGAGATGATGGTATACGAGACTCATAAAATCTCTATATGGCCTAAAACAGGCACCTCGGGCATGGTACATAAAAATTGATGAGCATCTCATAAGTCATAGATTCGAAAGGAATCCTTATGACCCCAATCTCTACCTCAAAAGAAAGGGGGAGATTGTCATTGTGGTTGTTTATCTCGACGATCTAGTCATTACGGGCAGTTATATGAAGATGATTGATTCAAAAAGAAGGATTTTAATCGATCATTCAACATGACAGATCTCGGGCTCATGCACTATTGTCTTGGGTTGGAAGTATGGAAAAAATAGAATCATATCTTTGTGTCACAGTTGAAATACACCAAGACAATGCTTGAGAAATTTAGGATGATGGATTGCACTCCTATTGCTACACCTATGGAAGCGAGACTTCAGTTATCTCGTTCCGATCCATCACCACCGGTGAATGCAACTCTCTCGGCAATTAATCGGGAGTCTCATTTACTTGACATATACTAGACCAGATATCAACTTTACAGTCATCTATTTATCACGCTTTATGCAAGAACCGAAAATATGTCATTGGAAAATAGCAAAGAGAATACTGAGATATCTAAAGGGTATAGTTGACCTTGGTCTAGAGTCTGAAGAAGAATGACAACTTCTTCTTGACAGGATATTCAGATTCAGATCATGCAGGAAACATGGATGATAGGAAGTCAACATCAGGCTTCATCTTCTTTATGGGATCTGGACCGATATCATGGGGAAGCAAGAAACATAACTTTGTTTCCCACTCTTCTACAGAAGCAGAGTATCAAGCTGTAGGTGAAGTTGTTTGTGAAGCAATATGGCTACGCCGAATACTGGAAGGAATTGGTCTACCACAACAGAAATCTACTCCAGTATATGTTGATAATGAAGGAGTTCTAAAGCTTGTTCGCAATCCATTATTTCATGAGAGAACCAAGCATATTTAAGTATAGGTTCATTTCATATGCGAGCATGTCTTGAAGCACAACATATAGCTCTAGTTCTGTCCTACAGCTGAACAGAAGGAAAATGTTTTCACTAAGTCACTTACACGTGACAAATTCACACTATTTAGAGAGTTCCTCTCCACTTCATTGGAAACTATGCAAAATTAAGGGGGGGAATGTTAGCATAATTTAGCATAGGCATATTTATTGCATTTTATTGCATTTTCTTTTATTTAATAATGTGCAACATGGGCACTCTAATCTAGTGACTTGCATTTAATATTGTTATGTTGGATAACATTCAATATTGGTATTAGTAGTAATTACATGTGCATGTGAGATGGGTCTTATCATCTCGTATTTGGTGCCTGATAGGGTGTCATGTCTATCCATATGAGGCTATCTAATATCTATAAATTTTACTGACTCTTGCATTGTTATGTAATCTAATTTCATGATCAATAATATTTGTGAGGCTTTCGTCCCTCTTTGGTCATTACAATCTTATTTTATTCTATCATTTTGTATCAAAGCTATACCATTATTATCACTCTTTTCTCGGTGGGGTTTAGATTTCATCGGTCTCGAGTAATCCACATTCAAGTTCTTGTCACGAGATGGATACTCACCACAACTAATTACTTCACATGATGGATTGAAGTCGTTTCTTTGAAGGTAATGAGACAAATATCTTGGACTTTTATAAAGGCATAATTACAAGATTTGGTGTTCCTTTCACCATTATTTCAGATAATACTAAAGCTTTCGTTGGTCTAAAAATTACTCCATAGTTTTCCAAAATGGAATTTATTTGAGTACTTCATCCAATTATTACCGACAAGGTAATGGATTGGTTCAATTTATGAATGAGAATTTACTCGGAATAATTGTAGAACCATAGATGAAAATCAAGATACTTGGCATGATAAGTTAAAGGAAGCCTTCTAGATGACATAATTACTCATAAAAGGTCAATTTTAAACTCACTTTCAAGTTCGTTTATGTTTTATAAGAAAAGTTACCCATTTCTCTTAAACTTACAACTTTAGAACTTATTATTACCTAGATGAGTTTGTTTCCCGAGTTCTCCTTGCTTGCATCTTCACCATCTTCATGCTCCCTTCTATTGGCTGAAGCACTGTTGTGAGACAAAGTAGACTTTATTAGAGATTTATGTTACTCTCTATCCATGAACTTACGAGTTAATGCATATGAATTTTTTGAATAAGGACAAATGAGAGGCATGAAAAAGAACCGAGAAACATAATCATCAATTACATGTCATTATCACAAAAATACCTAACTCTCACTTTGATTCATATCAAGAGGAGAAGATCAAAATTCAGTTCAGATTAAGAAATATAAAATCAATGAAGAATGTAGATAAAAGAGATGCTTTAAGCCTCGATCATGTTTTCTAATTTTTTAATGAATGTGTAGGTATAGGAAATGAAAAGGAATTAACATTATGATTTCATCAAGCTACAACATGTTAGGTACTTATCATGAGTAAAAATTTAAATAAAAGAAGCTTTCAATTTTAAAGGTATAGCCATAAAGAGATTTAAGCTACATAGAAATGAAATCAAAGCGATAGAGAATGCAAAATCGAGTAAGTAGATAGCTTCATATTCACAGTAGCAACGCTCACACTTATCAATTTCAAGCATAGGTGTTCTCCAAGAATATATTTTAAAATAATGTTTGAATAAGAGTGTTACGATCTATAGAGGTAAAGGAGAGATAAATATAACAACATATAAAAATATTTGTATGCTCTTTAAATATTCAACCACATCTAAATGAAAAAGGAAGATGACCAAAAATAAATAAATAACTATAAGTCTATTGTGAAAATTTGTTATTATGTTGTAAGGTTCCATCATTTACTCATACAAAAGAAAGGAGGGTTGACACGAGATTGTTGCATATACACTTTGAGCCATCAAGCAAAAGATTATTATTAGTGTTTTTTAAAGATATAAAACTAAGTTTTCTCATATTAAAAGGAAAAATAAGGAGTCTAACCATAGTAAGGTAAAGATACTCAAATCATGCTTCACCAATACAAAAAAATCAGTGTTATAAAGGCTCAATATTATAAAAAACCGAAGGTACAGTGTGCTCAGTGTAAGTACACATATTATAGTGCATGAAATGAGAAGATACATGAATTCCTACTCAAAATTGTCAATGCCATAATTCTTTACAAGTTCTAACAGTTAGATCTCAAGCTTTTAGAAGGATTCTTCCTAAAATGTTAACTACAAAAAGAGCTCTGTGGTTGTGAAAATTTATCCAAGCAAAGTAAGAACTCCATATAGCACATCAAATAGACAAAACCAACGCAGACCCTAGGAATCAACGGAAAATTGTTAAATACAAGTAAACGATCTAAATTTCTAGGAACAAGCTCAAATAAAATTAGAAATAAAAACCCTCAAGTAAAGCATCATAGTGAACTACGAGTTAGAAATGCAAGTATGTGAAACCCTTAATTCAAAATAGAAGAAGTTAAGTGATGGAAAAGGAGCCATTGATCATCGTCATGAAATACGGACACCATAACATATTTGTTTTCAAAAAAACCCCTAAACCGATGCATTTGGTTCTAGCGTCAAAATTTGTAAGAGTAAAAAAATGCATATCACAGAATAAATCTAAAACCCTCTTGGTAATACAATGTAAAATAGAGCTACATGAAACTCAACTCAAGCTATAAAAAGGAAATTTCATACCGGGAATGATATGATGGGTTGAAATAGTAATTGGAATACAAATATGTCCAAAAACTCCCAACATTGCAAAGTCCAAGTAGTCTTTGCAAGAAGCAAGCTATTAAATGGCACGAGATCCAAGGATTCACCATGCAGGCCCAACAATGGTAGGACGATAATTGAAAAATAGCTAACACAAATACACAAAATTATTGTTAGGTTTATTATTATTTACCTTTATTAATTTTGCATTGCATATTAATAGGTTTATTTATTTATTGGTTATATGGTTATATTTCTTCATAACCATCTAATTGTCTTTATTCTACATACGGGTGTTGTTATATTGTTTTAACAATATAATTGTTTGATTGTATTTAATATTGGTTATGCTTCCTAGATATCTTTTTGGAAGCTTGTATAAGTTAGATATTGTTGCACCTGTGCAACTTATATTCTTGTGTGTATTCAGTTGTACAATACCTATAAGTATTGCAGCTCATACAAATGTAATTTGGTTGATTTGATATTAATATAATTTATCAGGCTTCCACCCTTGTTGCTCAAGTTTACATTTTGTACTAAAGTAGGAATCTGGACCTGTGAAGCAACAAAGGGTTGAAGAGAGGTTGTAGTAGGAAGAGAAGAGTCTTGGAGAAGAATTTTCTTTCCAGGAGAGCCTGTGTTTCCTCCAGCAACTTCCTAGACATCCCTACATCTCCATAACCCCCTCTTCCATTCTAGGTG